>OZ018390.1:12006013-12218790 GCA_963969525.1 Ontholestes murinus
AATAGTTGTTGCGGTAATACTGGCTATGTTGTTTGAATTTTCTTCGTTAAAATCATTTAGATGAAATGCTTCATTATTAATGTAAAGGATATTATTTTTGATATAAGCACGTCAGTTGTTAACTTCGAGCAATTTTTAATTCTTATTACGGCGATCTTCGACAGAACCTGATCCTTTTAATTTTTTAATATTCCTAAATATAGTTTGTTTTTTATGAAAGAGATAAATTCAACAATTATTGTATTATTTTTTTTACCAATCACGTATATATTATTGACATCATTATCAGAAAGACATATTTGCAAGAGTTCGTTTAACTTTTTAATTGTGGATTTTAAGAGATTGTTTTCCTCAATGTTCAATCCAAATATAACTATATTTATTCTTTTTAATTTTTCGTTCTATTTTTCTAAGTACATTTTCAATATTAGAACATCTTTCCTCAATTTGATGAAATCTTTGATTCACTACTTTATTGCTATTGATGTTATGCAAGGTATCTTTGATGGTTTTATTTTCTTCTATTAAGAAATTAATTTTTTGCAAAATTTCGGTGCCTAAGGTTTCATTCATTATTTGTTGTTTTAGACTGGGAAATATTAGTATTAATTAAGTATTTACACTATTGAAGGAGAATGGAATAAGGAAAATAAAATACGTGGACACTCCCTTCACACTACAGTGTCCATTGTAGTGACTAACAAAAAATTACAAACATTAGTTAGACATCGGATAGGTAAACATAAGAGAACAGTGGGTATATTGGATTAATTATTTGACACATCGGCAATACTTATTTTAAATATTGAGCGGTCGCATTTGTTTTTATGTACACGGATTATTGACCCTGCCTGGCGAAAAAAGGATTAAAAAAAAGATGCAGCTATGCAGGTAATTTAGAATTGAGGCCTTTATATCTACGTCACTTACTATGGCTGTAGCGGTGGAATCTTCGGCTGAATTTTGTTATAACATAATAATAATATTTACTTGCACGTAACTTGTAAAACTCATTAAAAACAGATCTGTATTTTCATATTTATAATTGATTCAACACGGAGCACAAATTTCTTCGTACACCACTCGACAATGCTAGTAAAAATTATATGTGTATTATAGAGTTAATTTTATGAATTAAAAAAAAAAAATAATAAATATACTTTTTATTTGTTACTCAAAAGTTCATTTTTTTTTTGGAAAAATATAACCCATTATTTAGGTTAACTTTAAACTATTTTTACACAATTTTTCAAATTTCTAAAATATTTTTAGGACGTTTTCAATTGGTTTTAATATAGTTGATTTTAATTTAAAAAATATGTACTTCAAGCTGTAACTACTTTCAGATAACTGAAACAAGAGATTTTATCATTTATATTAGTGCTAAAATGATATGTGCCTTTTTGTAGACTCTAGGTTAAATATTTTTGCTTCCATTGATAAAATCAAAATTTTACATAACTGCCCAATAACAACTACTTTATTGATTGATTGTTGAGACACTTAGGTGTTGAAAATCCATTTTCAATATTAAGATAACGACAATGTCTGAAAATTTGAAAATCAGATATTGTTTTTATCTTAAGTTCTTTATTAATATACTTTTACAAAATACAAATGACTACCGACCGGCAGCTTTTTAGCCCAAATTTGTAAGTAAGTATCTCGTCAGTCTGTGTTTGAAAATATTGGATGATATAATTAAATATATTCAAATGTTGTGAGTGAAAAAGGTAATTATTCGGTTATTAATGGTTTGAATTTCTGCGTAAACAGTACAGAGAACGATTATGTCGGTTTAAGGGATTTTTGTAAAAAATTTGACTAGGGTATACAATTCATTGATTGATAAGACTAACGAAGGTAGAATCATACTTGATATTGGATTGAAGAGGCTGTTACTTGGTGAAATTTCATTATATAAGTGATAAATAAAACACTTCGGTTTTGAGAATTTACAGAATTTAATGTCGATGCACTACGACAATTGTTTCGCTACACAGTGGCTTCATCAGGCAGTTGATAAATTCTCAAAACCGAAGTGTTTTATTTATCACCTAAAATCATACTTTAGTTAGTTAGAAGTATGATGTAGAGAACTCAAGGGTTCGCAAGTTTAAGAAAAAGTTGTTAAGGATATTTCCTTTCAAACAGATCCCTCAAAGTCAAAACGCTCTCTCCTCCTTTTACTCCTGTACAAGGTCTATCCCAAGGATCCTCTCTATCTCCACTTCTTTAAAACTTTTTTTGCTTCAACATTAAAATCAATCCCCACAAATCCTAGCTTATAATTCACTGTCACCGTAACAATAATCCTGTACACAATATTCATATCACCCGCGACAACTCTTTTCTCTTCTACATCCAAAAAATACGTAGATATTACCATAGATCAAAATGTAAACTTTAAAAGCCACACATCTTTAAACAAAGCAAAAATCATTACTAAGGCCAAATTACTTAGAAATCTAACTTACAGAAAGAACAGCCGTTAAATTTTACAAAATGATTTGCTGCCCTCTACTTAAGTATGGTATATTCTTTTCTCTAACTCCTGCAATCCCACTATTTATAATATCCAAGTTAGCGAGCGATCCTCCCTAAGAACTTTAACCAAAATCCGCCATCCTAGCAATCCTCGACATAATCCTTCTAACCAATTCCTATATGACACTACCTATGTTATTCCCATCCTAGAACACCTTCTGCACCTTAGCGATACATTTTTCAAAAGTTTCTTCAACTAACACATTCTTTCCCTTTAGTATTTGAGCAGAAATTATAACATAATCCCAAAATACAAAACCCCTTCATTCATAACATTCTAATTCATCACATCACATCATCTATTATCATCATCAACATCATCATCAGTCCGCTGGTCGATAGCCATTTAACAGACTAACCTACTAACATTATCTATTATACACGTATTATATTTATTTTTGTTGTACTTTTGTTTGTTAATAAATATATTGTACATATATGATTACCATAGTCAAGTATAATTTACGTTTTTATTGTAAATTTATAATTAACTAAAATAACAAAGTTAATGAAGAATAAGGAACATGAAGGCATATTCTTTAGTGGTGATCAAGACATAGTACTAACACTATTATGAGAAGAATTAGGTTGCAATCTGGAGGTACAATTAGCTTTAATATATATAAGATATCTTATCTGTTATTTCCAGATGCTACCAAGTTGATTTTGTGCAGAAAATATAATAAATAATAAAGAATATCTAGAAAGATTTATTAGTTATGGTTAAGAAGGACCCCAATGCCTCATTTACGTTGGCATTTAGGCATAATACTAAAAGTAGTATGTTAAAAATCAAGTTGCAATACATCTGCAGGTACAATTTAGAAGCTTTGTCTGCTTCTAAAAGTATAAGATAACCCCAGATGCTCCTCAAGTCAGTTTGTTGGTATATAGAAAATAAAGTTTAGTGTAGTTATCAGATATTAAAATTAGTTCTTGAGTTAAGTGAAGATTTAATGAATGAACTTGGAATGAAATCATTAACACTTTCTTCACAAATAATTTTTATTTGAGCTAGAAGTATTTTGATCAAAAAGTAATCAGTGTGAATAATTTTATTGTAGCCATATGCTTGCTGAAATAAAAATTATTTGTGAAGAAAGTGTAATGATGAACCATCCTCAAAATTTATTTAAAGAATTATTTTTTTTTATTTTAGTGGCTGCAGATAGTGTTTGATTTTAAGCAAAACTGGTGACTGCAGAAAAGGGTAGTAACAATTGCGGGGAATGACCGCTTGGAGAATTACCATTTCCACATAAAATTTAAATTATTTTGTATTTTATCAATTTGTTCAGTTTATTTAATCAAAAACCAATTCCTCTATTTTCTTTCCGTCCACTTTTTCGTAATGTGAAAATAAATATGCTGATACACGTTTGAAAAAAAAATGGCTGGAATTAATATTTTTAGAGAATTAACGATATTTGCCTACAGAATCTCTAAAAAAAAATTTTACAGCAAACTTTCCTAATATGAGATGATAATCTAGAATTGAGAGAGTTAAGACAAGAGTAATATTAAAATTAACTATTTATTTTCTGAATTAAAGCTTAATTTCCTGGAATTCGCCGAAATCATCAAACTAAGTAATAATCCACTAGTTAATCTTCTAAACGAACAAAAAAATTTAATTTGCGCGTCGCTATTCAGCGCCGTCTAGTTTGTAATAGCCCAATACTTGACCTGTATGGTCATTAGTTTGTCCCACTAGAAAATTACTGTCTAAAATCGAAACTTAAGTGTTGTTGTAATTATATAAATCATTATTAATATTAATTTAAATGAATAATTGTACTAATAAATTTAATAAATGTTTTATTTAATATATTATAAATATTAAGAATTACCACGTAGTAACGGTCGCAACCATCATCATGCTCAAAATGAGTTCCTTAATAAAATTTCAATTGTGTTAAAAGAATTAGCAAAGGTTTTAATTATATTTATGTTTTTATGGCAATTTTTCTACTAATAATTCTTAATAATTTCTTCTTTGAATGTTCTCTCACTCTTATCTTTTAAAAAATGTTTAGTATTTTTTTTACTAATACTAAATCAAAAAAAGCTTATTTAAGTTTGAAAATATTTTTTCCTAGAAAACTTCAATTGTTTCTTTTAGCTGTGAGTCCTTTTTTTCCGATTAGCCTAAGAGTATTTTTTGTCAGATGTCAGCACCTGGATTTTCAATTCCCGAGCAGACTTCATAAAGCCTCAGCAAAAGGGCATCCTAAACTTTAACCCGATTTTACCCCAAAATAGGTGATATCGTTAACCTTTGATTTCAATCCAGGGTTAAATATCTAAAAATTCTAGTTTATAAACGTGTCAATATTACCTTGATGTTCACATGTAAGACAATTTTAAAACTAATAGACGATTTTTTTATCATCTAATATATTGATTTCGTTTGCTGCAATGGTGGATTTGGTAACCAAAAATTTTGGGTTAACTTGGATGTGGCTAAATTTCAAGGATTTTATGAATGATGTCACATAGCTTAGTTAATTTGCGCCTGTATTTCGCACAATTTGTAATTATAAAAATGTGCTGGTGTTAAAGATAGCCATCACTTAGTAAAACACTGGTAGAGTAAAATTATTTTCATTGTTCTACAATTGTTTCTCCACACAGTGGCTTCATCAGATACCAAGGACTTTCAACATGTAACAGCCTTACCGATCCAAATACAATGATATTATGTAGCTTTGTCCTATTGATTATTCAATTACATTCAAGCTTCAGTAAATAATATTTATGACTAATCTCTTAATTCACAATTCAAACATTTTTCTGTTAATATTAATGTAAATTATTTTCTGAAAAATATTTTTATTAGGAAGATAATTTTTAAAAATGTAATATTCTGTTTTTATTTTCCGTTGCGATTAGAAATTTTAATATTCAATTAATTTTCATTAAGAAACTGTCGTTAACCAAAGAGAAATTTAATTCCACCGCGCGGTACATTGACACTGATCCTATTACTATAAACCTATTACCACTTTCGGAGTCGTTCGGTTTTTTTTTTCTGTTGTTGAATAAATTCAAATTCAGATAAACGCTGGCTTGGGAGGAGTTCTGTAACGTGCCGACGCTAATGTAACAATCCAGTTAGACGAGGTATTATAGGTGGGATCCTGAATCTAATAGCATCCTGTACGCCAGACCTAGTGAAAGTTGTAATATGATTCCGAGCCGCCCAATTAGTTAGGAATGTTCTAAAAAAGACCAAAACTCTTTAGGAGAGAGTTCCTTTCTTCTCTATTTATGGACGCTCGATCTACCAGTTCATCGTCTTATTGGTTTCACTGCTGCACGATGTAATATGCTGTAATGGCTGAGCTTTTTTTTTGTTAACCCACGTTTTTGTCTATTATACAAATTACGTAAAATTTTTGTCTGAGAATGATCCAACAATGTGAATGAAGTATGACGTTTGATATTATAGTTAATTTAATAATGTCATTGTTTATTTTTATATTTCCTTAATACGTGCAATGTGAATATTTAAAACTAATTATTATTTTTTAAAATATGTATATTTAATTTATTATATGAACATTAATTAAAAAATTATATCTTAAATTAAATAAAATTTTTACTTTGTTTGTATAACTCAGCCAACGTAAACGAGTTATGTTTAAAATTGTTAAAATTGATTATTTTAATTAAGAACATTTTTAGAATAAGAATTATACGTATATTTGTAATAATTTTATTTAAAATTAAATTAAATATACAAGGACTGCTTCTAAAAGTTCCTCAACACTATAACATTTTAATCTATGAATTCGTTTATAATCTATGCTGTAAAAAAAAAAAATGAGAATCATATCCCATGATATTTTTACTTCAGCAAGATGTGCCTCAAGGATCCCCACTTTCTCCGCTACTTTATAATTTTTATTGCCACCATATATTCAACACACCTCGATCCCACCGTATATACTCCGTACTAATGGGATAAGGACCTACCCTCTCTAATGTACTTAATTGCTACAATTAGCATTAAACTCTCTACAAAACTGGTTCTCTCCTTTCGAGGAGAGCGTTACCTAAGACGACCGGATCTCACTAAATCTTAGACTAGACTAGAAAAGATCTTTTGGTCCTGAACTATTCATAACAGCGATCCTGGAGAAGTGGTTTTAGTCGGTAGGAGTCTGACACTACTCCATTAAAAGAGTTTCCACAATGGATTCTCTCTCCTCTGTTCAAAAAAATATCTGGATATGTAAATGACGAATCGAAAAAAACACTTCAAAATGCAAACTTTTTATTCTCTACCATAAAATTACCCTTTCTTCTCCTAAAATTAACATTTACAAGGCTGATACATTCGGACACCTGCAAATACCTATGAATTTTTTCTCGCAAGTTAAAAACTTTATGAAAAATACGTTTTAATAAATCTTGTTCCGTTTCTCATTCCGTTCAACTTTTATTTAAAAAGTTATATATTGTATATAGGAAAATTATAAAAAGATGTTGAATTCATCAACAATTAGTAATTAAAGTTGTCATGTATATATAGTGTGGGTGGGTGGTCTCTAAACCACCTCCAATTAGTAAAACATAAGAGAGGATTCAATTCAATTTAATTCTTTATTGGTGCATCAACAAGGAAAATGTGTACACAAGTCAAATATAAATATAAATCTGTTACATCATGTAAACATTTTAATGAATTCAGCAAAAAGAAAATTTGATAAACACACAAACATATATATGAAGACTTATACAAGGAAATAAATATACAATTGAATTAAGACTGCTATAAATTACAATTACAATTATAATGGAGATACTCATCCTAGCTATAAAAGGCTTGCTTAATAAGAAATTCCTTTATCATCTTCAAAAACTCCGCATGTGGTAGATTTTTTTATATGGTCAGGAAGTACATTAAAAAATTTGATGGCATGGAATCTGACAACGGTTTTTGACGTAGTTAATCTGATGGGTTTATGATATACAGGGTGAGTTTTTTCGATGTTCTCTATGGGGATCTCGGAAACTATAAGAGATAGAGAAACGGTTAAATAGAGAAAGAAGTGTAGATTTACGAGACGAATAAAATTCCACTTTCAAAGTTTTCAAAAAAGTCAAGGGTAACTAGATATTTTGAAAAAAGTAAAAAATGTCAATTTTTTCAAATCAATATATCTCGGTTATTATAACAGATAGAAAAAAACTGTAAATGACAAAGTTTTAGATAATTTTATGTAGATTAATAAAAAATAATCAGAAAATTTTTATCGCCATTATTTTCCGAGATATGACGCAAACTTACATTTTTTTAAATGGAAACCATAGTTGGCTGTGACCTCATTCAAAAGGTAATTTTTTTCTCTTTAATCCAATATGGCATACGACATAGTTATTTCTAAAAATGAGTGAGTTATTTTCATTTTAAATTTTATTATATATAAAAAATGAGTAGCCATGAAAAAGGTGAAAGTAAAACAATTGCAGTTGTTTATAATAATAGCAATATTGTAATTATTAGTTCTACAAAGTTAAATAAAAATGAAAAACCAGCATAAGAATAATAATTTTGTAATTATCAAATGGCTTTCTGTATGTGGTATAAACCCATTTGACAAGATTCTTTTGAAATTATCTTTGAGAGACTATTAATAAGGAATAATCTAGAAGAAATTTTTTTTGCAAGAGCGTCGCTGTGGGATGCCCAAGTCCAGTGGGGATCGATATATAATCCTAGAAACTTTATCGATTCCCTTTCATTAGCTCCCTTTGAAAGAGAAAAAGTAAGAGATGGCGTTTTGTTTCTGTTTAATATAAACTGGTTGCGTACGAACCAACAAGAGGTCTTGTTAATAATAATAATAATAATAATAATAATAATAGACATTATTATACAACAGACAAAATTTGTCCAATTACAGTATAATTATACAAAATAATAATAACAATAAAAAGTAACCAAAAATTTTATTCAAAAACATCAATTACTTCCGCAGTTTTACACATAATATGGACTGGCGAGCGTTGTAGAATATTTGTGCGGGATCTGGGCAAAGCAAAAGTACAAGCATGTCTGGATCCTGGACGAGGTACATGCAAACGAATTTGATCTAATAAAAAGCTGCAATCAATTTCATTATTAATTAATTTTCTTACAAAATTAGCACAGAAGAGATCTCGTCTCTTACTGATACAAACCAACTCATGCCGTAGAAGTAAATCTGCCTGACTACAACCTCTTTCAGGATATACTCCATCCAGTTTAAGAGATAAAAATTTTAAAAATCGTCTTTCAATACGCTCAATAGGCATATTATGAGAGGCATAAATAGGGTACCAGATAAGAGATGCATACTCAAGTTTACTCCTTACGAATGCACAGTAAAGTCGCTTAAGTAATGAATGGGACATACATCATTTATATGCAATGCAAAATTAAGGGAAGAACAAAATAATACTCTGAGATCACGAACACATTCTACATTCGACAAAGACTTATCACTCACATAATACGTTTTGTAAATTACTTCACACCTTGTATAAACCATACTATTACATTTATCAACATTCAAACACAAACCATTATCACTACACCATTGTTGAATAAAGTTAATATCAGACTGTAAAACTTCCATGTCCACATCAGACACGATCTCTCTGTATATTTTGATATCGTCAGCATATGCCAGTGTATGACACCTTAAATTTTCTAACAAATCATTAATGTAAATATTAAAAAGTAAGGGCCCCAGATGAGAACCCTGAGGAACCCCAGAAAGTGCTAAAATTCAAAAGAAGTGAAACCATTATAAGATACATAACACTTTCTATTGTTAAGATATGATCGGAGTAGGTTAATAGTAGCCGGCGAAAATCCAAAATTACCAACTTTGTCCAATAAGAGGGAGTGATTTACAGTGTCAAAGGCACGAGAAAAATCAGTGTAGATAACATCAACTCTACCTCTTTTATCCAATACTTCTGATATATATTGGGTAAAGCAAGCTAAGTTAGTAATTGTGGAGCGGCCGGGCATAACTCCATGTTGGGAGGGTGAAATTTTAGCCTTGACTCCATTATACAAAGTAGAATAAATTTTTAATTCAAAAACTTTAGCAAAGTTGCATAAAATTGAGACCTGCCTATAGTTATTAATAAGAGATTTATCGCCTTTCTTCAAAATAGGATTGATTCTTGTTCGTTTAAATTTATCTGGAAAAATACCAGTACTAATTGATAAATTAAAAATTATTTTAAGGGGCTTAGCAAACACCATTCTACAATCCCGAACCAAAAAGCTCGGTATTCTATCATCACCAGAACAAAAATTTGATTTTAAAGAAGACATTATTTCTACTAACTCATCCTCATCTGTAGGTGGAATAGCATAAGGTAGGGAATTAGGCGAATGATTAAGTGATGGTAACGTCACGTTAATGAAAGATTCAGAGAAATTCGAAACAAAGGCATTAACAATTTCTTGAGGATTATTGAATTCAGATTTATCATTGTGCATTTTACCTGGAATTCTTGTAGTTCTCTTTAATCGATCCATATAAGACCAGAGTTGTGAGGGATTTGATTTAATATCTTGCTGAATATTATTTAAGTAATTATTATATGTTGCTTTAATTACAGATTTAACTTGTCTCCGCACACGTCTATACTCATCGAGGTAGAAGATGTTTTTCGTTTTATTCCATCTACGACGGTAATGCTCTTTTAGTTGTATTGTTTTTTTGATTTCACATGTGAACCATTCCGGATATATCGATAAAACAGGTTTATGCTTAGACACATGCAAATCAATAATATCATACAAAATATTGTAGAAGTAATCTACTGCGAGATTTACATCATTTATTTGAGACAGCATTGACCAATCAACGTCAAAAAGGGCTTTATAAAGAGATATAAAGTCAACTTTTTTAAAATTATAAGACATATTTCGAGACAAAGAAAACGGCTGAACAACTTTAGTTGAAAATTCATCAATAGTAACGCAAAGGGAAGGGTGGTAAGAGTCTTCTTTTACTAACGATACATCAGATTCTTCGACAGATACTTTTAAATTATCGTTGCTAATAACCAAATCAAGCATTTTACCATATTTGTTTCTAATTGAGTTATATTGAATGCTACCACTTGACGTTAGAAAATTATTAAAAGCATAAACTTTACCATTAGATGAAAATTTAGATTCCAAAATGTTAGATATATTAAAATCACCTACAACAATATAATTTTGGTGAAGCAATAATATTTCCAAGGCTGAGAGAAAAAGTTCAAAATCATCACAGGAGATGTCAGGTGGACCTGACCTAACGTCAAGTGGTAGCATTCAATATAACTCAATTAGAAACAAATATGGTAAAATAGATCGATTATACAAGTAATATGATTAAAATAACATTTACTTAATACAATATCAATTAAAGGTACAAGATCTATAATATGGGAAGTATCAATTAATTCATGTTTGATTGAAATAGATATAGCACACAGAACACCACCACCTTTGGACCTATTCACAAGAGAAAATTTGCGATCACATCGTTCAACATTATAATATTGTGGAAGTAATTCCCAACTATATATAGAGTCGTTTAACCATGTTTCGGTTAACAATAAAATATCAAATGACAAATCAGAAGAATTAATATATACATCTTGAAGTTTAGTATTTATACCTCTGACATTTTGATACAAGATCTTAGTATTAGTAACATGATTAGTTGGAAATAATGTGCTAGTATTAGTTAGTTTTTTGTTGAAATTATTACGGGGATTCCATTTTTATAAATAATTTTTAAATTAGTTTCACCATTATTAGTACGATTAATTAATTAATTCTTTACTACCTTATATAGATCATTTTGCTTCTGAGTTTTATCATATGATAGCCGAATTCCAGAGTATTTCTCAGTTGATTTAATATCCTTATATCTTTTTATTACTTTGTGCACATCATCAGCTGAAACCAAGAATAATTTAATAGGTCTTGCTCGATCATTCTTAGTACTATCATATTTTCCTAAACGCAAATTACGAAAATTTTCAGCAGGCATTTTTAAATCACACAAGAGTTGTTTACAAAAGTTATTATCCAAATCACATTGCTCTTGCTTAGACCTACCAACCTCCTTGGAACCAAAAATAACAACATTGCAAGAGCGCTTGGATCGCTCTTGAAGCTCCTGAATGATCTCTTCATTAGATATAAAATGACTTCCGGATGGTTCTTGTTTAGCAGCAGTGTGATCAGCCTGTAATTTTCGAACATCCTCCTGCAAGCTAAATATCATGGAGATTAATTTAGGAATTTGATTAAGACCTTGTTCGCAATTCAGGCAGATATACTTTAACTTGCGTCTACTATTAGAGCGGAGGCACTTAATCTCAACAGAATTAAGTTCAGAACAATTAGTGTGTATATGATGCTTACATCCATCACAGGTGATGTAATCTTCCCTTTCGATTTTCTTCGCGCACTTTAAACAATCCATAGTGAAATTAAATACAATAGTTCAACACTCAAATATATATATTGTATATATATAACTTACAGGGACACACTGCACCAGCGGGGCCGATCGCGGTGACTTAGAACACAATACAGGAGGGCCGCGGAAAGGGAGAAAACAAATGACACAATAGGAAGTTAAATTAATTAATAATATTTAATAACTAGTCACGTGTGAAATTTAAGGTTAAATAATAAATTCAATAAAATTAAGACTATAAATGAAAAAATATTATGGATAACACTTACGGTAACTAATGGCACTCACAGATAACTGAATACGTGATAAGTATTAATTATATCGATATATTAAAAACAATAATTATAATAACTAAATAATAACGTCAGTATGTTGTTTTGGTTGCCTAAGTTAAGTGATTCAATATGCAACTTTGTTACCATATCCAAATGTTTGGATTGATTTCTTAATGTGGTGTCATCGGCGTTTAGAATGACGATGGTGTTTGTGACCATATTAGGTAGATCGTTGATATAAATTAAAAATACCAAGGGTCCCAGAATAGAGTTTTGTAGAACACCATGCTCTAGCGCAAAAAATCCGAAATATTCTCGTCTAATAACACGCACTGATTAATATTAATATTATTAATATAGTAGCCTATATCTCTATAACTCTCTTAGCTCTGGACCTTTTTTTTTGTTGTAAAATTCCAAATTAACATTAAAGTTTCCCTTATGTTACTTAGGTTCTCATCATACCATTTTACCTTTGCCAGATAATTGCAATTGTTTTTCAGGGAAAGATGTATGAAAGTGTTTAAGAAAAATTGATATAAATGTATTAACGCAGTCATTTACATCTGAGGAATTGGTAATGAAGATCTACGTTTCACTTTCTAGAAGTTTGTATAAAGTGTATTTGCCTAAAGTTGTAACAGGTCGTGATATTTTATGTGTTTTCTCTTTAATCGGCAATTCCTCGGGTACGATATTAAATAAAATACCCCGATGGTCAGATATTCCTGTTTTTAAGAGGATTTACCAGTGAAACTGAAGAATTAGTGCATATATTATCAACATAATGACTAAATTGCGTAGGAAAATTAACTAATAATTTTAAATCGTAGCATTGAACAAAGTCCTTAAATATCAGTTTTTTGCTGTCATTTCCAATAAACCTAATGTTAAAATCACGTATTTGTTAGTAAATTTAATGCTGTGTCTAATACGTTGGAGAGAATTCCAGGAATTCACCTGGGAAACCAGTAGACAGTGAGTATGACATTATTTTGAATTTCTTTACCAGTAATCTCACAATCCTTCTCAGAGGAAGAGTGAAATATATTTAGAGAAATCTACGGGATGTTATTTCTACTTCAACAATTTTGATCGAGTAGATTGGATATTGATGAACAAACAGTCTAAATTTGTTTTTTCTGCAACAGAAACGGCGTTAAAATCAAGTTTTTTGATGATGAAACTTTCGGAATGTTAGTTAAGCGGCTACATATATTAGTTTGCATAAAATATAGAATACTTATAATCATCAAATATTTGTTTCTGTTATTTATATAGAAGTTATAAGTTATTGTTCTGTTTCTAATATACAAGCAATTAAGTTCGCTGATGCATTTCGCTAGTTTGTTATTCACGGATGTAATTATTGGTCGTCCCTTCCAAAGAGGATTTTAAATTACGTGAACATTGTTGTTTTTACGTATTATTTCTAGAAGTTGTTTTAATTTTGCAACATCTACACAGTGACTTTTAATCCGGCCATAATAATTACATGATCATTATATGTAAAATCGTTTGTTAAATTAAAAGGGCAAAGGGTTTGTACAGAGATACAATTTTCGGCTGATTAGAGGCTCGTTTGGTGGCCTTCCTAGCAAGTACTCCCATATTTTTCCCATTATTATCACTTAAGATAAGAATCCGTGAGTTGGTCTTAAAAATTTCTGCTTGGGGTGCCTTCGCATTTTTGAAGACATTTATGGTGAGTCATTTTCTCCAAGATTAGTTTTAACCCAATGTTTTGTTCAATCATTTCACTATTTTTTTGAGTTTGGTTTTAAATCAACTGTTAGTATCTGTGACAGCTGCCACATGTTTCCGATATGGGCGAAGATGTAGGCGTGCACGCCTAAAGGTTAACGAATTTGTTGGATTGCAGTTGCTGGTTTTTATAATGATTTATTTCATCCTGGAGATTCACATTAATCCTGTTAACTTTTACAAGTTCGCGATTAACATTTTCGAGATTTGTTTGTAGTTCACTTATTGAGTTTGTTAATAATTCTCCACTTCCAAGAGCTTCATTTTCAATTAGTTTTATGCGAGATGTGAGTTTTTCAATGTGCTTTGTTTTATTATCAAGATCGATCTTTAATTCGTCAATAATATCTTGTTTAATTGTTTCAAAGCTATTGTCTAGTGATGAGTTATTTGAGTTTCTGGCACAACAGATGATTCTATCCCCGTCTAGTACTTTAATTTTTTCGTTTGATATAAATTGTGGCAGTTAATGCAGACGTAGTTTTTAAATGCTACATTTCTGCAGGATTTGAATGTGCTAATATTTTGAGTCATATTGATC
The DNA here is from genome assembly GCA_963969525.1 of Ontholestes murinus. Taxonomy (NCBI): domain Eukaryota; kingdom Metazoa; phylum Arthropoda; class Insecta; order Coleoptera; family Staphylinidae; genus Ontholestes; species Ontholestes murinus. The sequence continues at coordinate 12,020,635 of OZ018390.1, forward strand.
AATGTATAATTTGTTGTAGAAAGAAATTGAAAAGGTAAAATTTGTGAATGAGGAAATGAATAACATTTTTATGCATGATAGATAGGCAGACTTTAAATCTAATTTTTAATAAGATTATCTATAGAAAGTCACTTATATTTAAACTTAAATTCTGATTTTGTTTTATTTTATATTACATAAAGGGTTTGACTGTTTTTAGCAGCAAAATCATCAAAGATTAGAAATTGAAGATATCACGTATATGTAGGGTGGGTGGGTGGCCTCTATCCCACCCTCCAAGCAGTAAAACATTATCGAAGGTTGTAGTTAGAAGTTGTAAATTGTAAACAAACACAAAATAATCGATATATAAGATTAATTAGATTTAATCTTAAATTTTGATGATGCTTTATTTTTGATTACATACACAGTTTTATTGCTTTTTAGGCAACAAATTCATCAACGATTAGTATTTAATGTTATCATGTATATGTAGGGTGGGTGGGTGGCCTCTATCCTACCCTCCAATCAGTAAATCATAAGCGAGTGTTTTAGTTTTAGTTTTAAAGATTTTAAAATATAAAGATATATAAAAAATGGTGATGTGGCCATCATAGTAGTTTTCTTTCAATTTTCTCGAAAACTATGAGGTTTATGCAAAAAGGCTATTCCTAAAAATTTTCTCATTTTTTGATTCTTTACAATTATTTGTTATATAAGTTACATGTAACTCCTATAGTTCTACAGTTATAGTATGAGTCCTTATATTTTCAATGCTTAGTGAATGAAATGGAGTATTCATCATCCTTATCAGGACTTACAAATGTCACAAATGCCATATCATCCAACCAGTTTTCTTACAAACAAATCATCATCAATTTACAAATTCATTAAATACATATGTCATTTTTGACAAAGTCAATTCTACATCTCTAAAAGATGAATAATACGCCTAAAATAAGGCAAATATTAATGGTAAAGAGAACACAGAGAATTTTTGGACTCTCAGGAATAGGGGTTATATATTTCGTATTATATTTTGTTACAATTATGTGTATTTTGTTAGGAAGAATGCTAAAGTATAATAAATAAATAAATCGGCAGAGGTTATTACTTGAACAATATAATATCATATGGACACAGTTTTTTAAATTGATTTCTGCCTTTATGGTTTTCTTTATTGACTAAAAATATCTTTATCACCACCTTCATCAAATCTTTTGGTACTTCTTCCTCTTCATCTAAATTAATAAATCAATAAATTTGTGTTGTTGCGTTTTTTTTTTTGTCTTCGGAACTTTTCTATCGATTTCTCATTGAGTCTGATCAAAGCTTCATTGCATGTGATTATCTTTATTATACGTTTTACTCGCAGCATATGCTGTCGATAAACCTGGATTCACATCTTTAATTGCTTGAACAAGAGCTACTTTTGTGTGTTTGACAGCACGGTCTGATATTCTTATGTACGTCCACACTAATCTGCATTACTTTCACTTCAAATGGTCTTGATCGTGAAGAAAATACTGAAAGCGATGAAGCTGGGGTAAGTGTACAGTACTGCACTCTTCCTCCTTCCATTTGCTCTACACTTGCTACATGATTCAAATATGTAGGGGTAAGTGTCAAATAGTAACAACTATTGTTTAACAAAAAATATCTAGCTGTACTGGATTTTGTTACTTCTATACGAGAACTTTATTTCGGAGAGTGTTTTCGTTAACGGGCTCTGCGGGATGCATTGGGATGCTGGCGCAATGGCATCCGGGGAAACTCCTTCCTTCGGACCGTTTGGACAAGAAAATGCCGAGTGGTCCTGAGCATCGCAGGTGGCGCACTTCCGGGTTACACAACGATGCAAATGATTCTTATCTTAGCTGGGTGGTGACGCAACAAAAATCAATGTCAAAATGATTGTAGGACAGTAAGAATACGTTTTTGACAAGATATTTATTTAAGAAAAGTACGCAGAATAAAAAATTATTATCAAGTTGGAAAAGTTTGTTTAAAGGAACTACATTTAATACCTTGAAAACCTGTTAAGGCATTAAGCTCAACATAGCATTACACAACATTAAGCTAGAATTCATAAGTTTAGGATAAATTTATCACTAGATACTTGTACTATTGACTGACCAGATTTCAGTTATTTATTGTGCCTCAATTCATAGCTAACCAGTTAAGTACCAATACAAGCTGTAATTAAGGATTAGGAAAGCTTAAGTGTGATAACAATCATAGAAGTATAAAGACGCGTATTGTTAATTAAAGACGAGAGCCGATAGACATAAAATCGTTTCATTGTCGGAATGGTAGGAAGAAATCTAATCAAGTCTAGAAACTAAACCGGACATGTCGCGAGTATTCCCCTCACGTGACGAAGACAATCGGTGCGCCTCCGCGGGTACGAATAGCGCACATGCGGGTCTTCGGAAACACCTGAGATTGTTTAAAATACAAAACGTGTTAAGTGGAAAAATTACCGTGTGCCGGAGAGATATCGGAGAAATTGGAAAAAAAAATGTACTCGCACACTTCGGTTTCACTTCAGTGTAACACAAAAGAAAGTTATTACGACTCTGTCATTTCATTTGTAGGGAATCCACAAATATGCAGTTTGTACAATGAAAAGCGAGTGTACAGACTAAAAAGAAATCAGAGCATGCATTAAATACTCTGCCGGTTCGGTTTGTTTGTATTATTTTGCTTTTATTTTCGCGGTTTTCCGCGTCAGTGCGCTTAGTTGGAGGATCGAACGGGCAAACCATATAATTTTGCTTGTTGTACAGAACCTGAATGAATTAATAAATGCCTTACGGTACGTGAGGGAATTCTCTGCGAACCCACACGTATAAAGTTTACCTTAATTAATTAATAACTGAATCATTGAATGTGCTGCATACCAAACATAAATAACATATATTAGTTGCAGAGGGTTGGGGAAATATTTTGAAGCTTGATATTCCTGTCGTAATAACTGTTTAATTACTTCTATAATAAATAATAAGACAATTTATTTAAACTTCGTATAAAGCTTCAAATGGTTATAGACTATGAATATAAATGTTTATTCAAATTCTTATTGTTGAAAAGATGACCTTGCGTGAAAATAATAAATAAAAAAAATATTTCTAAGGAAATACTATAAACATTACATTACAATATAAGAAAATATATTCAAAAGTTTGGACGTGATGAAGATGAGCGGTATTTGCGGATCTTCTACTTAAACCCATGTATATTAACCATCAATACTTCTTCAGAATAACTTCAATTGTATCCATTTTTATATTTAATGCTTATATAAGGAAAATTGTAATAAACTTAATTAATTTAATACTTTTTGTTGTAAATGCTTCTAAAACCTTAATTTTTAATTTACAATCACTTAAATGAATTAAACCGGTAAACGTAAGTTTATGCCTACCGGAACAAATTTATGTTGTTTACTCCACACCGACATTATAGCGCCATATAAAAAATATATAATTTAGTATTTTTTATGCCCACGCGGAAATCACATTTACGTATTTTCTCGTGTTCGGGAAAACAATTACATTAGACGCAAAGTCTTTATCGCAGCCATTTTCATATTGGCAGGAATAATTTAGTGCGGGAATTTCTGGGGGCGCTAAACTTCGCCAATAATATCTGTAAAAGCTTTCAATCAATTCGTTCGATTAGGGTTGAATTGGGCCGAAATCGGTTTTCATGCCTTTAAGTAAAGTTTCCCTTTATTATCGCAAAATTTATTGAATGTAAATATTAACTTCGCATCAATACATATTATTATAATTTAATCGTTTTGTTTCATGTTGAAACAATGGCATTCGATGAAAATTATTAATTTATAATTTAGCATTGTTCGAAAAGGGAAATTTTGTCATTGTGTAATATACATGGAAATAATTGATATTTAATAAAATTAATAATTCGAAATACCAATGGTCGATTGCCCGTTTATAAATATATCACAAAATGTAATTACTATACTATTATTGCAAAATGAAGAACATGTGAATAAAGATATTTATTATTATTATTATTATTAGGATTAATAGAGTGAAAGACCTATGACCGAAAGCTGTGAAAAAGAACAATTACATACTGTAATTACCATCTTAAATAATGATATTTCTCTCTCTAATATTAATATTAAATTTTTAATTTTTAATATTAAAGTAGTTAGAAAAACAATTATTAATTGGAATATCTTTTACAAGATTTTATTTTCCAATATTTTTTTTAAATCGAGACATTATTTAAGGAGGTAATAAATCATGTTTATTAAATTAAACGTATCAATTTGGATGTGTCGCAAACAAGGACAAAAATTTGTTAAATCCCCTCCGGGTTAATCTTCTCGGCATCACAATGTGATGGGATACATGCGGGATGATAACATTAAGCCGCCTCCTAGTTGTAACGGGATTTAAACTGATCCCATTTTCAGGCGGATTTTCCCCATTATTTCCGGCATATCAGGAGTTCGTCGAATGTGTTTATAGTGCCGTAATATCGGTTTATTTGCGTAATCAAGCTGCAAGGATGGTTTACGATAAGTGCACGAAAATGTACGGATGGACAGTTTTTCTTTTATTATTTTGTTATGTTTACCGTAACAGCGTCGTTATGGAAGAATATTTTTCTTAAAGTTGGTCTCTGCATCAAATCGTTAATGGATTAAAAAGTATAGAAATTAAAATTGATTAAACAAAAGAAGATTATAATTGCTTTCCCACAATTAAACTATTAAGCTTATTGAACTGAATGAAATAATTAACAAATAACCAACTACTTAATAGTTAAACTAAACTTCACGTCTCAGACAAAATAAAAACTTAATCTAAATTGATTGATTCATTACTTTTTTAAGTTTTTTTTTTTTATTTTGGCCAAAATTTTTGGAATATTACTTCCCACATAAACACATTTAATGATAATAATAGTTCTCTACAGTATTCTTATCTTTTCAAAGATACTAGCAATAGATTTCATTACTCTTCTTAAGTGTAACCACATCAACTTTTCACACACAGAGCGAAAATATAAATTTTTGAAATGCTTCTTTTTTGGTATCATCATCAAACTTTTGAAGCCTCTCCATATACCTTGCAATATATCCTTCTTAATTTTTAAACCAAAGAATCTATTTGATGTTAGTATAGTTGATTCCAATATTAGTATTTTCTATTTTAAACCAAAAACAAAAACCAAATGTTTAATTTACTTTCTAATTAACATAAAAATGTTTCACCAGGGATTAAGTGATTTGGATTTTTTCCTTGGCATGACAGAATATCGTTTTGATTATAATAAGATTTTAATCATTGTCTTCTTTTGTCTATCCTTAATTTATGGTAAGAAAACTTCGATTTACACATTACTTACATTGATATAAAAGAAAAAATTTTCATCTGAAAACTGATTACTAGGGATTAGTGCATTATTTTGGTTTTAGAATGCCTTCTTAAATCATCGTTGTTTCTTTTTTCTGAAGCTGATTAACAGTTTAGCTATAATAGAAAATCTTGCTAAGTATTATTGGTAATAGGTGTTAACCATCAAAACTTATGTTAATTAAGCTATTCTCTTACTATTTAAGTTTACTTTGTGACGACTCCTCTTTCATAATCAATACGCAATTTTTGGAGAATATTCCCATCTGGATTATATTTTCGGGGTGAACCAAACAGATTTTCGACTATAGATATTTTAGAATGTCTTCATGAATTCATCAAATTTAGTGTATAACATAAACCTAATGAAAAGACATTAAATTGTTCTAATTCTTCTTCCAATTGAAAAACTTTCTTCTGTCAATTATTTAGAATTAGAACAAGTGATAAGTAGTTTTAATATATTTTTAAAGATTTTATTCAATATTTTCCGTTTGTTTTATTTTATCAGAATTTTATATTGATTTCGATTTTACTAATTTTATAAAATATATCGTATTTATCATTTTTCCTTCAAATTTTTTGAAGGACTTTCTTTATAAAAATATGATTTTCTTCGAGGATTATAAAACTCTTCAGTAATTCAATTATCTTTCAGGTTTCTACAATATTCTAGACATTTTTTTAGTACTTTCCCATAATTATCTTGAAGATTTTAAAAAGTTCTTGAATCATTAATACTATTAATTTGCTATCAATTGTATTCTTCTTCTATAGGTGCCTCTCCTAGCGCAAGTTGGCGACTATTTCAGCATATGATTTCCAATATGTTGCTCTAATCAGATCTTTAAACCCCATCCCTGACATCTTCCTAATGTTCCGGAGCTACATCATTCTTTTCCTTTAAATGAAATGCATTGAATTTAGTAAGTCATCTACACGAGACAGTAGATAACTAAATACAACTTTTACATCATTTAGTTTACTCCAATGAATACAAACACGCATTTTAGTTTTCTGTTTGGGAACGAGTTTTACGAGAAGCAAGGGAGGTCTTTTATATTCTTCCATTTTCTTTTCTTCTATCATTTTATTGATCGCTCTTCGTAAAAATAGATTCTTCTGCAAAAGCTATGCATTTGACAGATGATCTTTACTACTGTACAGCCTTTGGATAATGAACTGACCAAAGCTATCATCTATAGGTACAGTAGATAGTATATGTAACTCTTATAGCATTAAGTTCACTACAATCAATACCCACGTGTATTTTAGTTTTCTTCTTCGGAACAAAGATTACGATGGCAAACTAAGAGCTTTCACATTCCTTGCAAATGTTTTCGTTCTATTAATCTCTCCGCAAAAGCCTTGCATTTGGCATCTGAGCTTTGGTTACTATGCAGCACTCATAAGTTAAAATGGTGCACGACAAGGAAGACGTGAATGATTCAGTGCTACAAAATGTAAATACTGCAAACAAGTGCCAAAATCACGCCAAGTATGCATAGTATGTGGAATAATGATGCACAAGGGATGCGTAAAATACTTCAAAGCAATCCTAGCCATTGTCGAAGAGCTATAATTTGGTGTAAGGGCAGGTCAACGACACCCGTCCACAAAACGACAAACCATTTGATAAATCTTTCAATATCATCATCACGGTAACAGAAAAGGCAAAACATCTTACCACAGTAATAAGGTAATTGAAACAGAGAACATTGCAAACCCCTGTTTGTTAAACTAAAAATAATGATTTATTTTTCTCTGTACTTTTATTACCTAGCAGTCTTTATGTTTGATAACAAAATCAAATATAAAACGAACTTCAATCATATTGGTATTACCATACGTCAAGCATCTTTACTTAGTATACTGTAACATAATACAAACCTAATCGAAAAGAGAACTATCTATATGGGTATATGGGTATATGGGTATAAAAGTATATAATAAACTTCTGAAATCAAAGACAGAAAATCGAAATCATCACTTAAAAAAGTGTCAAAATATTTCTTCCTGTAAATGACGTGTGATACCCAGAAATGAGTTAAAAGCTAATAAAAATAAAACACAAACAAAACATAAGTAACCGGTATATAAAGTAGCTCCACTAGTACACAGAATTTTGATGAATTATTTTATTTCTGTACTGTTTGATTTTGCAAAAATTTCTCTACTACTACTTTTCATTACAATTTTTTTTATAAAAAAGCATTTTTATTTTTAAATTTCAAACATTTTCTTTAAGGATTCCAAATTTTCCATAATGTGCAAATAACTTTTCATAAAAAAATGTATTTTACAAATTTAGAGGAAATCTGAGCAATAGTGAAAAATTCTCAATAAATGGGAGGAATGTTATTGAAAATTTTTTGGAATCCTTGAAGAAAATTTTTGCAATATAGAAATTAAATTTTCTAAATTGCCAAAAATTTCTTTAAGGATTCCAAAAATTTCTATTTTTTGATTTTTCTTCTAGATTAGTAGATTTTTACCTATTTTCCTATAAATATCTCTTATTTGCTCCAATATATTCCAAATGAAGTAGTCAGAAGCTGTCAATATGCTTTACTGGTCAGTAGATAGATGAGTGTAAGAACACTGGAAACAAGTAATCTCCCGTGATTCTTGCTGTTTAAATTTGTGTTTCATTAATTTATGTATTCTTTTGTAAATATATTATGAGCAAAAAGAAGAAAGTTATAAAAAAATTAAGAATAGAGAATTTAGTTTTTCTTTAATTTTCTAACATTTCTAGAATTTTGTTTATGGGTTTTAATTTTTTTGTATTCTAGGATTTTCTAGTATATTTTTTCCAATTTTTATAATGGAAATCAAAATATAATATTATTTATTTCTTATTATTTCATATTAAAAAAATCTATTTCTCAAATATATTTTTAGATTATTTTAATGTGTTCTAGAAATTTGTAATACAATTTCAAGTATCATGAAGTTACAGTTTTTCCTGTTTATTATTAATTCTTATCATTTCTTGCTTTATATCATCTAACTTGCATCAAAGTATTCTTCCAAATTTTTTTAATATTTTTAGAGCTTTGCTTTTTCATTGCAAGATTTTCAACAATTTCTCTAACATTTAGAAAAAAATGTCTTCACTTACTGTTATTGGAGTTATTTTATTGGAGATTTCTAATTTAAATTTAGTGTAGAAATTAAATTTCTTCTAAGGACCTTGAAGATTCTTAGATTTTTTTCACATTTCTAGAGCTATCTCACAGTTTCTCTTTTAAATTGCAATTTATCTTCTATTAATTAAAATTATTTTACCATTTCTTGCTTTATCTTATTAATTTTTCAGGGGGGGAAAATCTAAAATTCTTAAAAAATATTTTCGCAGTGTATGAATAGAAATTACATGAAAAATCTGAAACTACGAAAAAAAATTACAAAAAAAGTTTCCTGTAACTTATCTTTCTATTTTTTTTTTAATGCAAATTATATTTCAAATTGTGAGCAATTTCTCTAAAAATTCTAGATTTTTTCAGAAATTTCTCTGCCCTGAATTTCTTTTCTCGCCTGCTTTATTTTATTTGATTTTTCAAGAAATTCTCTAGTAATTTCCTATAATTTTCCTGCATAGTTCATTGCAGATTTATATTGTCAATAATTTTATTTCTAAAGCGGAAACATTTTCTTGAAGGGTAACAGATTTTTTCAATAATTTCTGTACTATTTATTCACAATATTTTACCATTCCTTGCTAAGATTTTGCAGTATTTTTTCAAATTAAATTTTCAGAATTTTTTTCGAGGGTTCTAAAATTTGCTTACAGCTTTTAATTTTGTAAAAAATGTTCATTAATTTATCGTTTAAATTTTAAAACCTTTTTCAAAAGACTAGCATTTTTTTTTACAAAATGGTAAAATATATTTGAGGATATTGAATGTTTCCAGCATTTTCTCTTCTATTTATTAATTATTTTCCAACACTTATATCTTAATTTTATCTGACTTTTTCAAGAATACTTTTTATCAATTTCAAATTTTTTTCATGGGTTCTACAATTTTTTTGTGTAATTTAGAATTTTCTAGCATGTATTTATATATATTTTCCAATTTTCTTTTATATAAGTGGATCTTTTCGGCAGTTTATCTACTAAATTGAGAAATTTTTTGTGATAATTTATGTAATGTAATTTTAATATTGCTAATGGTTACGACCGTTACTACGCGGTAATCCATACTTACACTGAATTTTGTTGATGGGATAAAGATTTTTTTGTATTTTTGAATTTACTACTGCATTTTATTTCCATTTTCCTTCTGATTTAGTTAAATTTTTCCTAGGAATTAAAAGTTTTAAAATATTTGAATATATTTTCTTTCATTCATTAAGAATTTTTCGCAATTCCTTGCTTAGATTTTTGAAACACATTTCTACTAAATTTTCAGAATTTTCTTAGAGATTTTCTGTTTTTTAATAAGTTTTCACCAGTGATTTCTTTATTTTATCAATTTTTTAAGATTACTTTTTTCTTAATTTTTAGAATTTTGTTCATTGCTTCTAAATTTTTTGTATTGTAGAATTGTTTAACATAAAACAAAAGAGCTAGGAGCATTTATAGGTAAAGTTTCTTACGCTAACATAGAACAGGGTCTAAACAAGCATGCTGTCTCCAAAACTTAGGTGACATGCTGAGAAATATAATTGTAACCTCGTTGATAGGAAAAGAAAATCCTACAGTAGCTGGCATGAGAGGATGTCCACAGGGCGGGGTGTTATCTTCGCTTCTGTGGAATGTCATTGTAGACGGCTTACTACGGCAACTAAATAATGAAGAATACCATGCTATGGGTTAAGCAGTTGACGTGGTAATCCTATTCATTGGAAAAAACGCGAGTGTTCTGTCTAGCCTAATGCAGAGCACTCTCAAAATTATGGAGAAATGGTGCGAAAATCATCGCTCTCAACCCCAATAAAACAGAATTATTGCTGTTCATAAGAGAAAGAAAGATCAATATAAGTAGACTTAACAAAATCTTTGAAAACCATTTGTGCTTGGCAAACGTTGTGCGGTATAACATTGGTATCAATGCCCAACTGGGAGAACCACTTTGAATATAAGCTTCAAAAAGCCTGTGTCATCTTCTGACAATTTCAAATCTAAGGTCAAAGATTGATCGGTCGCTCGTCAGATCAGCTCTGACATATGGAGCGCTAATCTGGTGGCCGAGAATAAACCAATCGGTAACTTGGAAGAAGCTAAACCACCTACAAATTAATTGGCGTACTTGGTTTAATGCGCAAAACACCCACGACTGCAACCGTAGCTCTACTAAACCTGACATACATGTAAAGGAGATGGCAGTAAACACAGACGTAAGACAAATGGTAAATGACATCTGGAGCCCAAAAGTAAACGGTGTGAGACACGAGATAATCTCAAGAGAGACGAAATCAACTCAATGAATATCTCGACAGTTTTCTATCGAGACGGCTGTTTAAGCGACAATACGAAATAAAACAATCAAATTGATGATAAATCAGAAATCACTATTTATTTCGACGAGGCTAAGAATCATGATGGCGCGATGGCATGCAAGCCAAGAACTTGGCTTGAAAATCAGCGTCCCCTTAGGTAGAAATTTAACAATTATCCACACGGAATTTTTCAGGATACTCAACGGTACTCAGAAATTACTGTAACTGTAAGTCTCGAACAAATCCATTTCTCACTGACAGCAAAGGAAAGCTCTAGAAAAAAATTGCCGCAGTCAACAGTGTTACTATATTAAGGGATATTCAAACAGTGAAGGGAATGACTGGACCAATAGGCTAGCCAGAAGGACTGCCCTGGAGATGGTAGGCGCCAAGTCTCTGCCACCTCTTACTATCTCCCAAATACTGAAAAGAAACTTCTTTGAGGAACACAAAAAGAATAGCTACAAACTGACAAGTATACGGACGCCAAAAAAAAGCAGGAAATACATTGAAGTACCAAGAAACAGTTTGCAGCTGCTAATCGGTACCCTTACTGTGCACTGCAAACTTAACAAGTACCTCCACAACATAGTGGTAACAAAAGATTCCCTATGTCGGAAATGTGAACAAGAACAGACCCTAAGACGCATCCTGTGTGAATCAGGTGGTCTGTGTTTGGAGAAAAGTGGCCAAATTGGCCAAAGCTGGGCAACACTCTACACGGCTAATTACTCGACTTAACCAGAAGTTTAGTTTAACTTGAAAAATAGGGCTCAGTGGGTGGTACAAAGGACTACCGAATGGTCTAAGTGATGTGACCATCTGATCGCCCTCCATAAACCATCAATCAATCATTCTAGAAAAATTAAAAAATTAAATCGATATTTTATTAAAATTTAATGCTTCTTTTCAAAATGCAATATGTTTCTTCAAGAGATATACCAATTTCTCTTTCAGAATGCTTTAAATTCATGGTTGTATAATACTAGTGTCTTTAGCAACTATCTTTTTTCCAAATATTTTTAAAATATCTCTTCTAAATCCTTTTTCCAAGAACTAAAATTTGCCAGCAATGTCTCTTACAGATTTCTAAAATATTCCAGTAATTTGCTTTAAAAATCCTGGAATGTTCCAGCATTTTTCTTGTTTAACTTCTAGCTCTATCTCATCGGAGTTTATGAGAAATTTCGAAATTTTTTTTCAATGGCACTAAAATTCTGTGAGACCTGATTGAATATCCATTAATCAATGAAATAATGATCGTGAATTTAACTGGATAGTATAATATTAATAATTTATTGATGGATTTAGACTTCAATCCTTGGAGCGAAAAAATATAAAGTTTTAAATTTAAACATTACGCTCTCTTAATAAAAATAAGTTAAGTTGAGACAATGCAATGAGATTTTTGAAGAATTACTATTAAGCAGCAAAACTTGTTTTGTTATTAGTCTAAATTAATATTAATATTTAAACATTCTGAAAAGGCTGATAAAGGTAAATACATTTTATTTAATTTCACCTGGAAGTTTCTAGAAAATCATGGCCCGAAATCCGAGAAGAACGAACACGGAACTATTTAACAGCTACCTATTCAAACACCTGAAAGAAGATATCTTAAGACAGGAAGTTCGAAAGGCTGTCTTTCAAATTACAGACCAGCCTTGTAGTTTCTTTTCATGAAGCCTTCTTTTCATCTGCCAAACCTCCCTAGTGGTGCCCCAAACCTGACCGAAAAAGTTTGAATTTTTGGAAATGCTTCTGGAGTCACACTTTCCTGATTCCAAAAGAGATTCTGATACGAACCATCAAAATTATCGAGAATACACGATAGTGTTCTGTCTAGCCTAATGCAGAGCGCTCTCAAAATCATGAAGAAATGGTGCGAAAAAACATCGCTCTCGGCTAACCCTAAGAAGACAGAATTAGTATTGTTCACAAGGAAAAGGAAGATCAACATAGGCATGCTTACCAAACTGTTTAAAAATCAGTTGTGCTTAGGAAACGAGGTTAAATACCTCGGTATAACACTGGACTCTAAGCTGAACGGAAATAATCACTTAGAACACAGATTTAAAAAAGCATGTGTCATCTTCCGACATTGCAGAGGTATGCTAGGACCAACCTCGGGTTTCAAACTAGAGGTCGCCGGGTGGCTGTACACTGAAATCGTCAGAACTGGTTTGGAGCGCTAAGGAAGAAGTTAAACCATCCATAACGATCAACATGTTTGATTATGACGTGCCCTGTGCGCATAAAACCCACGACTGCAATCGTAACTCTACTGAACATGCAGGCATTCACTACCAAGAACTTGTCCTGAGAGTCGGCATCCCCTTAGGTAGAAATGTGACGATTATCCACATCAAACTTTTCGAGATACTCGAAGGTACTCGGAAATTACTGGAACTGGCTGTATCGAACAAATCCATGTTGTTTCTCACTGAAAGCAAATCGAGACTAAGGGTGGCCAGCACTATAATATTGGAGAACAGGCAAACTCTAAAAAACACTTGCCGCAACCAACAGTGTTATAATATTCTGGATTAAGGGATTAAGGGACATTCAAACAATGAAGGGAACGACTGAACCAAGAGGCCAGCCAGAACGGTTGCTCTGGAGATGGTAGACGCTAAGCCTCTGCCACTGGCACTTCTTACTATCTCCCAAATACTGAAAAGACACTCCATTGAGGAATACAAAAATAATGACTACAAACTGACAAGTACGCGGTTGATTGGTTAAAGGCAACACTATACACGGCCAACTACACGACTTCACAAGAAGTTTAGTTTGGCTTGAGGAGTTGAGCTCAGGAGGTGGTACAAAGGACCAATGAATAGTCTAAGTGCTGCGACCATCTGGTCGTCCTCTACAACCCATCAATCAATTTCACTCGAATTTCTAAATTTTATTTCATTGGAAATAGGAGCTTCTTTTCCAAATTCGATAACTTTCTTCAAGGGATCTACCAATTTCTCTTTCAGATTGCTTTAAATCCATAGTTTTATAATACTAATGATAAGGTAAATTAGTAATTAATATCACTTGGTTTTACTTGTTTCACAATTTTGTAATCGGTGTAAAACCCCTTTGATAATAATCATTTGATCGAAACTAGTTAGGAAAGTTAAATAAATAAAAATTGTGAAACAAGTAACACTAAGTGATGTATGAAGTATGTATGTGTTTAACAACTTTTTTCTAAATATTTTTAAAATATCTCTTCTAAATCCTGCTTCTAAAAACTAGAATTTTCTAGACTTGTCTGTTCCGGATTTATAAAATATTCCAGTAATTTGCTTTAAAAAATCTGGAATGTTACAGCATTTTTCTTTTTTTGCTTTTTGCTTTATCTCATCGAAATTTATGGTGTATTTTTCTTGCAAATTGCTAGATTTTTTTTAATGGTACTAAAAATTTTGTGAGACCTAATTGAATATGCATTAATCAATGAAATAGTGATCGCCCATTTAATTGGATAATAAAATATGAATCATTTATTCTTAATATTTTAATTATTCATAAGAAACAAGGCTTATAACCATATTTTTATAATATTTCTGGTAATATGTATGTAGTTTGAATTACATTTTTTATTCACTACAACATTTCATTATGAATATGCTTCTCGGAAGACGACTATTTCAAATATTTCAAAGGAAGTGAAACCTATTTATGTCCCACATCTCATTAAAACTAATTACCATTGCATTTAAAATTATTAAACAAGATGAGGCGTAAAAAAAGGTAAACTATAGACCACGAAACGTTAAATAATATAAAAGGTCCAGAAGAGAAATCGCCAGATCACGGGCGTCAGGTGGGGATTTGGCACGCTTACTATCCTCCATTCATCAATATTAGAAACCTGAAAATCGTTAATGAAACGTTTCGTAAGCCGATAATGAGATTGCGCGAATAGACGAAACGGAATTAACTAAACAATTTTACTCTTTAGCGACTACTCTCACTTACATTCACTGGGTCAACAGGAACCGAGGAGAATGATGCAAGAACACTTTGTTTATCATCAATATTAACTATGCTAATTTCACCTCGTGCACTTGCGGCCACTTGTCGATGGCAATAATAAAAATATTACACAATTGCAGACATTGAAATTTCTACGCGAAAAGAGAAACCGATTTCAGGCACGTGCAGACTGTTTCAGTGAAAATGTATGAAATAGAACATACATGAATATGCGTATGGCCGACACTAATGTTAGCACAAAACGTCGAGTTATGAATTTAATATTAGCGAGCGCGTGCAGAGGTGATAGTGTTTAATTGGCGTTAAAATAATTTAAGGTGCTTATTGTTACATTTAATATCAACGTGGGGATGTGTAATTAAATTAAATTTTATTAGGCATGAGTTTACACTACCAATGTATATATAATTATTATCGTTATTCAAATAAGTTTTATGAAATAATATTTTATACTAAATTTTTAAATAAAATTATTAGAAACATCACAGATATTAAAATTGAAACTATGTCAATTATATTAATAAATTATATTAGTAGCTCACAAATGAAACATTTTTTAACTTTGTTTGTATAACTGAGGATTTATTTAATGACTATTTTTATGTCATAATGTTATATCATTTTTAGTTTGAACATAACAAGTGAAAATTGTCGAAACTATAGTCACTACATATAGTCTCAGTTATATGATGTACAACAAATTAGAAGCCTTCACAGTTAAGAGTTATACTTCTATTGTACTATATTTGAAATAGTCGTCTTCCTCTACGTTTTACAAATCAGAAATCCATTAAGAACATTATAGTGGTTCAAAATATAAGTGTTTTATTCAGTGTTCATTATGAATTACCATGTAATAACAGTCATAATTATGACCAGAAATCCATTACTGAATATTTATTTTAAGGACATTCCTAGAAATATAAAAATCTTATGTTTATATCTGTAATATAAAATTATTAGTTTATTTGAATTGCACAATTAATATTTTTAATATAATACCAGTGTTCTATAATATAAATAAAGCTCAGTACATACGTAATTAATGTTTCGATTAAATATTCAACTCACACACTCATTAGTATTACTCAAGATACACTTATAACACTTGTCCGCATATAATATTAGAATCTAATTAAAGTTTTCTATATTTAGAAGCCGCTCGAATAATTAATTACCGAAATCGGCTTAATTGCATACCGTTAACAAAAAATTAGAAAATACCCCTTAACGTTACACGGACCGGCGCGTGAAGTAAGACGTGGATGCGTGGTAATTTAATACGTTATTCGGTATGATAATTTGGATTTAGGTTGAATACCCTCAGCGCCGGCAGAATTAGGTCACTGGGTCAGTTGGACCTTAAGCGGCCGCCGGAGATCATGGTCAAGGTGCCTCTCTTAAATGACCGCAGACTACCAGCGACGATCTGCATTACTTTCAATGGTACGACGGAGGTGCATTGTCCCGACGAATTTGTTTCCGATGAGTAATTGCGGTGAAATTGAATTGAATTCAAATGAAACGAAATTGACCAGATTTGCGTCCTGTTTGTAATCGGTGAAGAATTCCTGGTGTGGTCCGATGAGGTATGTCGTAAGGGGGCGGGCAGGAGCGAAGAGCAGGTTTCTCTTTGTGAACGTCCTTGGTTGAGGGCGTTTACTGTCCGTTTTGGTCCACTTAGTGATATTTCTACGTAGGAACTTAATTAGCATGCCCGGTTAGGTTTTGGTCTACTTGCAGAACTAAAGTAGCATGTTAAAGCGAGGCAATTTATCGGATGTGGTTTGTGTGAGTGTGCACGCGTCTTACATACAGAAAATTTGATCTGTTTTTTGTCTCGGTCAGACGGTTCTCCGATGAGCAGTGGGGGGGCCACCACAAACAATAAGCGCTGACCGGTGTTTTTTGGGGGGGATGGAACTGTGATCCGAAAAGAAATTCCTTTGGTGGGACCAAAACTGTACGTATATATAAAGATTCTAGTGCAAGTGAATCCATATCAGTTACCTACTCCATCATGTTCTCAAAGTGTGTGATAATAGCTCTGTTCGCCTCCGTGGCCTGGGCTCGATCCACTTCTTCGAACCTTAACGCCATACCCGATGAAACGCCGCGCGCTGAAGACTCGAACTCGTACTTTGGTGACTTTAAATTTATGTACAAAGTGTATCAAGAATGTGCCGCCGCCGATTTAACATCATGTTTGAAACTGAAATTAATCGCCGCCATGGATCGTGCGGCTCGCTCCTTCAGCCAAGTGCCAATCTTCGAGGGCGTCAGCTTCGTTCGGGAATCGAACGTCGCCGCTCCAGCCGCTACCCCGAAAAGTGAAGCGGAAATCGAAGCCGAACTACCACGTTCGCTTGCAGAGCGTGACACAGCCCTCAACAACATGATCTTCGACAAAATTGGAAGCTTCCTGGAAACACACACACTCAAAGTAAGTAAAAAAATTGAAATCCCACCGCAAAATCCCAACTAACGAATTTATTCAACAGGTAAAACTTCCAAGCGTCAACGAAATGCAGCGCTCCTACAACGGAGAGGAACGTGGAAAGAAGAAGAAGATGGGTGGACTTCTTTTGATCCCTCTGATCCTCGGAGGAACCCTCGTCCCACTCGCCCTCGGAGCCTTGGCTTTACTCGCCGGTAAAGCCCTCATCGTCTCCAAACTGGCCCTCGTGTTGGCCGGCATCATCGGACTTAAAAAGCTCCTGGGAGGCGGCGGTGGCGGTCACGATTCCGGACATGAAGTCGTCGTTTCCGGTGGACATGGTTCAGGATGGGGACGCGCCTACAACAAGGAAGAAGCTCAGAATCTCGCCTACAGCGCGTACACACCCAAACAATCACGATAATTTGAAATACCTCAATAATGTATTTATTTATTTTTAAATTATTTTAATATTTAATGACGACGACAAGACTTTAATAAATTGTACTTTTAATTTTAATTTTTGTTTTTACTTTCCTCCCAAACAATATATCGATTAAGTAAATTATATCATTCACTTTCGTAATTTATTTAAAAATCAATTTAATTTCACTTATTTTCAATTTTGATTTCAATAACAGAAATAGAAATTATTTTTATTATAAAAGAATTTAATATTACAATGAAAATAACAAGGGAAAATAAATTAACTACTTAATAATATAATGAACAGAATTAATATTGACATTAAAATTTATCAGTCTTATAAGATTAAATTAAAAATAAATTAATAGGTTGTTGAAAAAATTCACTTGGTTTGTTTCACTAAATTGTTTATTTTGTATTCGACTAGTTTCAAGAATAATAAATTTTTCAACAACCTATTATTAACATAATGTTTCATCAAGTGAAAAATGAGAATCAAATATAAGATATAAAAATAAATTAATATCTGAGTTAAAACAACGTTTATAATTTATCAGTAGTAACCTTTTAATGTTTGTTTTTTTTTAAATTTAAAAGTGAATTAATTTTAATACACGTTTTAGTATATGATAAATAAAATGGAAAAGTATTTTTAATAATGTAAAAATAACCCTTATTTTAATATTCAACATAATATTAAAAACGTTTTAATCTTAAATATCACTTTTCTGGAGGCAATTTGTTTTAATAAATTTTTCTGCAAATTGTATGACAAGTTGATGTTTATTAAATTTTGATAAAATTATATTTTAACTATATTGAATTGGCGAGGAGAAAGAAGGTGATGGAGAAGACGAAAACTGATAACATTTATTATAATGTTTTTGTCAATTTCGTGATTATAAGTGTTTTAATTGTATTATTAATTTCGATTACAAATTTGTCCCTTCTTTATCAAAGAAAAGAAGAATTGTTATGAATTATTCTTAAGATAACATTTATATACAAATCTATTTTTTTTTTCGTTTTCGTAATGTATTTCAAACAAAATACTTTTATTTATATCTTCTGACAACTGCTAAAATATTTAAATATTATATTGTATGGAAAATTTAACCTGATTTTGGAAATATTGCAATGATTTTTAATTATAATTAGCACATTTTAAGAAATAGTTATTAAATTTTAAATTCGCTTAATTTTTATTAACGCTTTCACATTCTGAGAAATGAAAACTGCAAAACATTAAAATATAATATTTTGCCTTTTCCACACATTAAGAGTTAATTAAAAAAATATTCCTGTGGTAAAGAAAATTAATTAATCACGAGAATTTTTTGAGAATGATCACTCTAGTTGTTTTTTTTTTCAAGTTGAGAAGAAAGTCATTTGCATTTTATTGTTTCGTTGGAACTGAATTTAATAATAATAAATATTACATTTTTTATTGAACACATTAATTCCGTCATTATAATATATCATGAGTTGATTGAGTTAAGCGAAAATTAAATAAATTTGACGAATAAAGCACTAATAACCTTTCTTCCCACTTCATACTTCACAAAAGTGTGAAGGAAGGTTATTAGTGCTTTATTATTCGTCAAAATATTCAACTGTAACTATTCATTTATTTAAATCGTTAAAAAATATTTCTAATTCAGTAAAATTCACAATGAGATTACAAAAATTATCTTTATTTCATACAATAGATTCAAAAAAGTATTTTAAAGTATCCATAGGTTTCCGTCATCTAATTGAATTAAAAAAGATTTTAGAAATCTGCTAGAAAACTAAATAATTTTTCAGGATAACGGTGAGTTGGATGTCTACTTAAAATTTCTTTCTAGCTAGAGTTGATCTGAGTGTCTTTACTAGAGTACACGAATTTTTCGTATACAAACAATGAGCACAACTTCTAAATACTTTAAATTTTCCTGATGCTCGATCGGAATAACAAGATAATTTTGATAAAGTCCTACATCACATAGGTTCCCAAATGTTAAATCTGAGTAAAAGATCACGAAAAAGATACCCACACCGAAAATCACTGAGACATCTAGTGACTGAACTAAGAATATGCCCAGATAAAATAACCCACAGCATTAATCCATTTCAAAAAAATTCCAAATTTTAGGAAATGCTTTCCAAAATATTAGAATCAAACTTAAAAAGAAGATTTTCATAAAGTCTTCAATACTTTTATTGCAATAAGGGACCAGAATGAGTGGAGAGTTTTATGCTATCATAAACAAAAAAAAGGAATACAGTGGTTGAGGAAATAAGAAAAGTTTAAGCTCTTATGGACCGCAGCTAGTTCTCCCATTACCTTTCAAATATTCCCTTGCTTTATCTGCTGTTTTCAAGTGAATAATGTGTTCATAGTCCAGATCAGCTCTTTTGCGCTCTTATGTCTTAACGACTATCAACTGTTTGTATCTGTCACACGTTTTACAAGTAACTTTCAGGGGTGTACGGAAACGCAAATTCAATTCATTATTTAATATTGATTTATAAAAGTACTCTTTTACTGGGGCGACATTTTTTCCATACACCACTCGTTATAAATTCTATACATTTCCCTAATATTAAAATCTGGATTCAGATATTCTGTATGTGGATTGTCTCGTTTAGAATAATGGTTATGAAAAGAAGGAAGTAGAGATATGTGCTCTTTTGCCGAATTTTTCTGTTTAGAAGTTAATTTGAGTGCAGCTAAGTGATTTTCTCTCAAATCTTCTTCAACGCTCTCGTAAGTTTTTCGAACCCGAATATTGGCGCCACCAACGTTAAGAGAGAACGCACTTGGACACTGTTTTGCTCCTTTCATACCAATACAAGGTCGCCTATACTTTACAGGTAATTGCTGAACAGGTCCAGAAAGGCATGCATTTTGGCGACTAAAATCGCCCACTTTGCGAAAAATGTCGAAATGAAGTCGTCTTTGGCTTTCACTGCAAAGGTCGAAGCATTTTTCTGAACATACCAAAATTTCATAATTTCGCTTCGCTTCTGTTCTTGAAAATTCTTTCCTTGGACGCTTCTGAAGTCTGAAATTTGCCGTTTCCTTGAGGGACAAATCACAATTTGGAATACTGTCTTCGCATTTCTTTGACAGAATTCCACGCTGGCGTTGGTGCTTAGCTACAACTCAGCTTTTGAAAATAAATTAAATTCATTATTATTATTTTTATACAAGTTGTAGAAGTTTTTTCCTATCCATTAAACAAGGGGACATTATTTTAAATAACAATAATATAGTATACTACTTATGACTTATGACTAATCATTAATTTATGTACCGAGTATTATCATAACGAGGCCAGTAGTCTTTGATCTATCAAGACGATCAAGCAGCTGAATCCGAAGGAAATTGTTCAGTCTGGAAGAAATAGAATTCTGCACCGTTACCATGCAAAGAAAAAGTGTTTAAACCATATCTGTTTACGGGTACTCCTGTCTATGAAAAACCATGGCATCAAATGGCACAACTTTTTTAAGCAAGGTAGAGATTAAGTTAAGACGATTCCTGACCTGAACGGTGTGTTGAGGCTAATAAATTATAGGAGTTAAATGAAATTTATACAAAAAGTAATTGTATAGAATTCAAAATCGAGCAAACTTTTATGAACAGCTTTTTTGTGTAATCTCCATAGTTTTCGAGAAGAATATAGGGAAAGTATTATAATGGCCACATCACTATTTTTTTTTTATTAAAAGAGCAATTGGAGTCTACAGCTTTGCTGGCACATATACACGCCTTTGTCAAAATTTTCCATTACCGTTTTTTCAATCAAGTGAAAAATGTGCTTCATGGCTTAAAGTGATTTCAATCAACATTCATTTGTTTAATAATCCTTTTAACGAACACTTGCATGATCATAAGCCGATTTTTTGTGTTAAATAAAAAAAAAATGCCTGTAGATTTCTAGAATTTTTAAGAAAGTTTTACTGAAATTTTCTTAAAGAGTTCTAGAATTTTCTTCAGCTTTTTTGTAGGTTTTTAAAACTTTTCTTCATTCCATTTATCAAGATTTTTCTAGAATTTTTATCGATAATTTTTTGTAGACTTCAAAAAGTTTTCAGCAACTTTCATCACATTTTTGAAAAAAATTTCTAAAGAGTTTTTGAGTTTTGTAGATATCTAGAATTTTTTTTATAAATTGTCAATCAATAACCTATCAATATGTCAAGATGACATAAGTCACATATTTGTGCAAGTTCCTTTAGAGGATATATGCCGCATTTGGCCAAAACAAAGATTAAATACTTTGACATGAACATCAAGAAGCAAGTTTCTCACTGATGAAAGTGTTGGTATGAGTGGAAGAACGCTATATTGTGAACTCTGCCCTTTCCATATGTGACTGAAATTTTTGTTGATATTTGTGGATTTTACATACATTTTTAGAATTTTGTGTAAGCATATTGGAATAAATAAACTAATACTAATACTAATCCATTTTTCAGGAATTTTCCTAGAGTTCTAGAATTTACTTCAGTTTTTTTAATTGATTTCTAGAAGTTTCCAGTAACTTTAATTCCATTTTTTTAAGAATTTCCTTATCTGCCTCTTGAATTTTTCTTATTTTTTTGTGGATATTTAGATTGTTTTGGTAACTTTCATTACATTTTATGATTAAATTAATAAGAACTAAAAACCTTTCTTCATAATTTTATTTAAATTCACAGATATATATTTCGGACACAAAGTGACCATTATGAATGTTTTAATACTGTATTATTAATTTAATCAAATTTATCTTCACGTAACAAAAATCTAACTATATTTTATGATTTCAAGAATTTTCTTAATTTCTTTTTGTAGATTGCTAGAATTTTTTAGAAAATTTTATTCAGTTTTTAAGGAATCTTAAGATTTTTTGTTGGTTTGAAGAACTTCTTTTTAATTCCATTTTTCAAGAATTTTCTTATGAGCCTCTAGAATTTTAAAGAATATTTTTATAAATTTTTAGAACTTCTTAGCAACTTTCATTGCATTTTTGAAAAAAAATTTCTAAAGAGTTCTTGAATTTTTAGAAAGTTTAATTCAATATTTCAGATATTCTCTTATAGAGTTCTAGAACTTTCTTTTTTTTTGTAAAAAAAAAGAAAATTTTAGTCCATTTTGTGTTTAATTTACATTTTATCTTATGTGTCTATTTATATATGTATTGTATTGACGTGTCTAATAAATTAACAATGTAATAGATCAATAAATTTCAATTCAATTCAACTCAATTCAATCCATTTTTTTAAATTTCCTTATGTGCCTCTAGAATATTGCTCATTTTTCTTTTTTGTAAATTTTAGATATTTTTAGTAAATTTTATTAAATTTTATCAGTTCAAGAATTTTATTGTTTTTTTTGTAGATTTCTAGAATTTTCCAGAAAGTTTAATTCAGTTTTTCAGGAATTTTCTTAAAAAATTCTAGAATTTTCTTCAATTATTTTTGTTGGTTTGTAGAACCTTTTTTTCATTCCCTTTTCAAAGAATTTTCTTATGAGCCTCTAGAATTTTCCTCAATATTTTTTTGTTGTATTCAAGAACTTCTTATCAACTTTAATCACATTTTTGAAGAACTTTTCTAAAGGGTTCATGAATTTTATAGATTTCTAGATTTTTTTAGAAATTGACTTCAGTTTATCAAGAATTTTCCTAGAGTGTCTTAGAATTTTTTTCAGTTTGTTTTTTTATAGATTTCTACGACTTTCCACTAACTTTCATTCCATTTTTTAAGAATTTTCTACTGAGCCTCTACAATTTTCTTCATTTTTTGTAGAGTTCTAGAACATCTTAGAAACCTTCATCACACATTTGAAGAATTTTTCTAGGGTGTCATTGAATTTTTCTCAATATTTTTTTTAGATTCCTAGAACTTTTCAGGCTCTTGCATTCCATCTCTTAAAAATTTTCTTAGTTATAAAATTTTCTTGAAATTTTTTTGTATATTTCTAGAATAGTTCGGAAATTTTCATCACATTTTTAATAATATTTGTAGATTACTAGAACTTTTCCGTTACTTTCATTTCATCTTTCAAGATTTTTCCTCAACTTTCTTTGTAGATTTTTAGATTGTTTTGGTAATTTATACATATAAGGTTTGTAGAACTTTTTTCATTCCATTTTTTAAGAATTTTCTTATGGGCCTCTGGATTTCTCCTCAATATTTTTTTTTGTAGTTTTCAAGCAACTTTCATCACATTTTTTGAAGAACTTTTCTAAGGGTTTTTGAGTTTTCTAATTTTCTAAAATTTCTTAGAATGTTTCTTCACTTTATCAAGAATTTTCCTAGAGTGTTCTAGAATTTTTTTCAGTTTGTTTTTTATTGATTTTTAGAACTTTTCAGTGACTTTTATTCCATTTTTAAGAATTTTCTCATGAGATTTTACAATTTTCTTCATTTCTTGTAGATTTCTAGAACATCTTAGAAACGTTAATCACATTTTTGAGAATTTTTTCTAGGGTGTCATTGAATTTTTCTTAAAACTCTGTAGAATTCTAGAACTTTCCAGTATCTTACATTTCATCCTTCAAATTTTTTTTTAATTATAAAACTTTCTTTAGATTTTTTTGTAGATTTCTAGAATATTTCGGCAATTTTCATCACATATTTAATAATATTTGTAGATGACTAGAACTTTTCAGTTACTTTCATTTCATCTTTCAAGAATTTTTCTCAACGTCATTTGTAGATTTTTAGATTGTTTTGGTAACTCTTATTACATTTTATGAGTTCAAAAATTTTGTTGATTTTTTTTAAAATTGATTTCTAGAATTTTTAGAAAGTTTCCTTCAGTTTTTCAGGAATTAGAGACTTCTAAAATTTTCTTCAGCTTATTGTAGGTTTGTAGAACTTCTTTTTAATTCTATTTTTTAAGAATTTTCTTATCAGCCTCTAGAATTTTAATCAATATTTTTGTAAAGATCTAGAACTTCTCAGCAACTTTTATTGCATTTTTGAAGAAATTTTTTAAAGCGTTCTTGAATATTGTAGATTTCTAGAAATTTTATAAAGTTTAATTCAATATTTCAGATATTTTCCTAGAGTTATAGAATTTTCTTCAGTTTTTTTTTTGTAAAACTTTCGAGTAATATTCATTCCATTTTTTACAAATTTCGTCATGTAGAATTTTCCTTAATTTTTTGTAGATTTTAGATATTTTTAGTAACTTTTATGAAATTTTATCAGTTCAAGAATTTTCTTGTTTTTTTCTTGTATATTTCTAGAATTTTCCGTAAAGTTTAATTCAGTTTTTCAGGAATTTTCTTAGAAACTTCTAGAATTTTGTTCAATTATTTTTCTTAGTTTGTAGAACCTTTTTTTTTCATTCCATTTTTCTAGAATTTTCCTCAATATTTTTTTGTACTTTTCTAGAACTTCTTATCAACTTTCATCACATTATTGATGAAAAGTTCTAAAGGGTTCTTGAATTTTGTAGATTTATAGAAATTTCCAGAATGTTTAATTCAGTTTCTCTGGAATTTTCCTATAGGCTTCTAGAAATTTCTTTAATTGTTTTTGTTGTTTTGTAGAACCTTTTTTTTAATTCTATTTTTCAAGAATTTTCTATGGGCCTTTAGAATTTTCCTCAATAATTTATTGTTGTATTCAAGAACTTCTTAGCAACTTTAATCATATTTTTGAAGAACTTTACTAAAGGGTTTTTGAATTTTGTAGATTTCTAGATTTTTTTAGAAATTGTCTTCAGTTTATCAAGAATTTTCCTAGTGTTCTAGAATTTTCTTCAGTTTGTTTTTTTTTAATAAATTTCTAGAACTTTCCATTACCTTTTATTCCATTTTTTAAGAATTTTCTTAGGAGCCTCAACAATTTTCTTCATTTTTTGTAGATTTCTAGAACATCTTAAAAACCTTCATCACATTGAAGGATTATTCTCAATATTTCTTGTAGATTTCTAGAACTTTCCAATATCTTGCATTCCATCCTTCAAGAGTTTTTTAGTTATAAAACTTGCTTTTGATTTTTTTGTAGATTTGCTAGAATTTTTTAGGAAGTTCCATTCAGTTTTTAAGGAATCTTCAGTTTTTGTGTTGGTTTGAAGAACTTCTTTTTTTCAGTTATTTTTGTTCGTTTGTAGAACTTTTTTTTTGTTACATTTTCAAGAATTTTCTTATGGGCCTCTAGAATTTTTCTCAATATTTTGTTGTTGTATTCAAGAACTTCTTAGCAACTTTAATCACATTTTTGAAGAACTTTTCTAAAGGGTTCTTGAATTTTATAGATTTCTAGAATTTTTTAGAAAGTTTCTTCAGTTTCGTCCAGAATTTTCCTAGAGTGTACTAGAATTTTCTTCAGTTTGGTTTTTAATAGATTTCCAGCAACTTTAATTCCATTTTTTTAAGAATTTTCATATGAGCCTCAACAATTTTCTTCACTTTTTGTAGATTTCTAGAACATAAATAAATAAATATAGCTGTCATGTTGACATATATAGAGAACGAATAGTTCTAAAATGAAAGTTATTATAATATTTAAAAAAGCTTCTGGCTACACAGAAAGTGTAATGGGATGGGAGAATATTTCGGCCATTTTCATCACATTTTTGAAGAATATGCTAAAGAGTTCTTGAAATTTTCTTAATAATCTTTGTAGATTTCTAAAACTTTTCAGTTACTTTCATTCCATCTTTCAAGAATTTTCCTCAACTTTCTTTGTAGATTTTTAGAATTTTTCAGTAGTTTTTATTAAATTTTTTGATAGTTCACGAATTTTCCTTAGTGTTCTAAAATTGTCTTCATTTTTTGTAGTTTCCAGTATCTTTCATTCCATCTTTCAATAATATTCTCAATGAATACCAGGAAATGCCCAAACTTTTAGTATAGTTTTTCATTTTAGTGTGTGTAACAAATCCGATATTATGTATATTTTGGAAATAAAGTAATCTCAATGTATTACAAGAACGTAACACAATATTTTTCTCAACTTGTTTGGTAGATTTTTAGAACTATTCAGTATATTTAGAACGTTCAATAATTTATAATAATTTTTTGAGAATTTTTCAGAGGGTTGAAAAATTTTCCTGATATCTTTTTTTGTAGATTCCTTTAACTTTCCAGAATTTATATTCATTTTTTTCAAAAATTCCTGAATTTCCTCAATATTAGTTTGTAGGTTTATAGAAGTTTTTCGTATCTTTATTTAAATTTTATGATAATTTTTTAGAGGGTTGTAGAATATTTCCTTTTTTTTAGAATTTTAGAACTTTTCACTAACTTTTAATTTAATTTTCGTAAATTTTCTCTTTTCTAATGCGAATTTTCTTAAACGGTTGTAGAATTTTCCTTATATTTTTGTAGATTTTTCAGAACTTTCCACCAACTTTCAGTACATTTTTCAGTTTTAGAATATCTCTCAATTATTCTTATAGATTGGTACTACTACTGGAACACTTATTTCATTTTTCGAGATTTTTTATAGAGGCTTCTAGAATTTATTTAATACGCAACTAAATAATTTCTAGTTGGACATGTAAATGGTATCTATAAACCGATTAAAGACTGTTCTAATAATAATATGGGTAATAAATAATTTATTACTATCAACATCTGCCTTAAAGTAATTTATATAATTTCATAAAAGTTCCAATACAAATAGGTCAGTAGAGAACAACTGGATTCTAAACATTAATAGCGCCATTTCTCCTTGATAAACAGACGACATAATCACATATTAGGCACCTTTTATTTATGTACTCTTATTTATTTATGGTACCGATTTTCACTTTGCGAAAAAACATTTCCTCGGCGTGTATGCACGTGGATGCCATCGAGTTTGCCATAAAACCAGTGAACTACTTATTTCGACTTGATATTTTCGCTTTAAATACGTTATGGGCAATAATAAAACAAAAAATGGAGAGAAGAATGCGTTTGTAGAATAGCGTTCCGATTTTTTATGATAGTGATTACCTGAATTTTTTTGTGTAACTACAAATGAAATTTTATAAGTTTGTAACAAAAATTATATCAACTTGACTAATGTGATTTTTTATCATGATTTAACTTTATTATTATAAAAATAATACTTCATCTGTATATCAAATTTAATTTACACTTTATTAATATAACTTTCTTTAAAATTACAAGCTTATTTTTGATTGAACTAATACCTACCTCTAAAATCATGCATTAAATTTGCTTCTTGTGAATCCTATAAATAATCAAAGCTATATAGTCAAACACTAAACTAACGCACTTACTATGTTTTTACCAAAAATATAAAAATATACTCACTTGGGTTTTGGAGAGTTGATTAAATTTGTTAGAATTAATGTAGTTATATATCACAAATAAATTATAAAATACATTAATTATGTTAATCAGAATATGGTAATCCAGTTGTGAATTAATGATGGCCTGCAATGTAAGATAATAAATAAAGCTTTTCTCTAATCCAGCAATTATTACTTGCTTTAACCACTGGTTGAATTCTTGACGACTACAAAAGAAAATGTTTCCTGGTACCTGATTGATGTCAGTATTCACCGGTGCAGCACCATTGAAGACGGCACGAATTCACATATGTAAAATTCCCGAAACCAGCACACCGTGAACTGTCATCGTCCATATGACTCTGTTTGCTCACCTTTTAACTATGTCTAAGATATGGTAGTTAATTTACAAGTTAAAAAAAGACCGTTACTCGGTGATGGCCGGGACGGCTTTCTTCAACAAATGCAAATTTATCGGCGTCACACTTTTTAATAATTTGTAATAACACAGCGCGCGTGCCCGCCTCAACGTAATGATTTTAATTATAGCCTTAATTAACAGACCGTAATGTTTTTATTTTTTAAATAATACCCGTGAGCTCATCATGTCGGTTTAACGATATAATTGTGTATTATGTTTAATAATGTGATTCGCTTAAGTGTTTCAACTCTAAGGCAGGCTAGTTCATTAGTTAATATATTTCGTATTTGTTTCTCATTTTCATGCAAGAATTCAAATGAAAAACACCCAACACAAATTTAGGTTACTATCTGTTTACAAGACAGAAGGAGATCCAATATATAGGTGGTAGCAAATGTGGGCTTTCAGGCCTCATAGCTCTGATATTATGGCGAGAAGTTTCCTATTAGTATTTGTTTTTAAGCTTTTAATATTTATTAATTTGATTCCATAAAGTATAATGTATGAAGATCTGCACTTTTCAATAAACTGGTTAATTGAATTACGTGAAGATCAAATTAATTTGATGAATAAAGCACTAGTAAGTGTGTGCTTTATTCGTCTTTCAACATAATTATTCATAATATGTACACGAAGAGAAAAGCAAAATAACCGTATGTGTGAAATTGTAATGATCATAAAGCCATTAAATATTTTTATTGCACACTTTACTGTATCTTTAAAAGGTAATCGTTGCCGATGCTGCGATAATGTTAGCAATTTTATGCTTGTTAATCAGTGCCCACCATAAATCAAGTGCAGTAATAAAATGCATTACACAGCCAGGTTATTTACACATTAATAATAATAAGCCAAATTCAAATTCTGTATACAATTCCTAATTACAATCCTGGCTTCTTACATACTTATAGCCTAAGATTTGTTGAAGTTTAGATAAAGCCTCACTACATATTTTTGTGAAAACAAATAGGAGTATTTAATATTTCTGAAAGAACTTTCACAAATTAGATTATTTAATAATCCCATAAATAAATCACGCATCGGCATTTCCTGGCCGCACTCTCACCGATTATGAATCATCTCGAATGCCGAAGATGAAGTAAATCAATTTACAGTTGACTTTCGGACGGCGGCGACGTATTTTAAACGTCAGGAAATATTTAGCGTAACATAAGGTGCCCTCATTCGCAGAGAAGACGTACCTGTCGAAGCTAATGAAATGCACAATTTCCTTCGTTTCTGCCATTAACTCCACGCGATAGCAAAATAAACAACGCAACGCAGACAATTAGCTGCACAGGCTCCGGAGGATCGTCCGGGGCGTTTTTCCACCGTCGCGAACGCTAAAATGAATTATGCAAATCCGGACCAGTCGAGAGGACGTTTGCTTTTCATCATCGGCGAAATGAGACCGAAAAACGAGAAATCGACGATTAAATTAGCGGAGAAATTGGGAACCAGCCGATTGGTCCGGTTTACTTTATTTTTCAAGTGTGAGATGAGACGGTGGAAATGAAGATGTTTGGAGATCGTCTGAAAGCTCGTTAATAATGGAAAATTGCGGATAATTTTATTAAATAGTAATTGAGAATGTATCAATAGTAGATTAAATACTTGTAATATCTTCCCTAGCATTAATACGATACATAAGGTAAAGAATTGATCAACTCTTGGTTTGTTTTACTGATTTTTTATATTTACTCAACTATTATAACAAAGAAAAACTAACAGGTTTTTATATTCAGGTAATAAGTGCTTTAAGTATAGGGGAAATCCAAATTTCTTCATTTTCACTAACAACGAGTTTTCCCCGAATTATGGCTCTATACATACATACAATACATTAAAAGAATAAAACTTGTCATAGCCTCTGAATTTACATCCAATATATTGGTAAGCATCTAATTACAAGTGCTTTTAATTAAAATATCGCATATTATTTATTGTTCACAGTACAAGAAGAAATAGAACTCCAATTTACTTTACTTATATTCTAAACGGCATTTCATTTTGCAAAGTCACTATTATTTAAGACCTAGGTAAGCCTTAAAACGTTATTTAAAACATTTGCTTTTTCTAAAGACTTGCTGTTTGTTTAAAGTAATTGTATATTTGTTCGATATCGTATTATACCATAATAATTTAGAACAAGTATGTCTAATTAAATTATTTCGTTTCTTATTATTTGTTTTGATTGATTAACCTCCTTTTATTTACCATCATCTAGTATCTATTTGTGCAAGCTTGACCTCATAGCCTTATAGTTGTTGAACTAGTTGGAATACTACCTTTCCAAAGACTAAATAGTAATTGTATGGATATTCTAGAAGTTTGAGAATTTGTTAAGAAATTGTAACTGTTGAAAATAAGTTTGAATAGTCCAGTTATAATAGACGATCTTGCAGAAGACAGAGAATATTGTTGAAGTGATGTTAAAGAATACATTTCAAATTTGGAGGTAAGTGAGCTCTGAAGATTCAACAAGGTACTTCCAAAATTCTACGAATGATCGCAAAGAAACCTTAAATTTTGATGATGTTCTTTAACCACCGTACCTTGATTGATAAAATATACAATTACTGAGACCTGTGTAAAACATGTAAATTGTTAATTGCACCAGTAAACATTATTATTATTTGATTTAAGCTTATTTAGTCGGACTTTACGTTGCAAATTCTGTAAATTCTATCATATTGTTATATTGCGCCACTGTGATTTCTTCCATGAAATCGTTTAGTAAAATCTGCGATTCCACTTTTTATGTGAAGGTCTGGGATTTATTTTCGGCAATTATTATGGTCAGCTTTTCATGCTTTTCAGCAGCTTATTTTGCAATCTATTCAGATCATCTTTTGTTACTGTTGCGACTATATGTGTGTCTGTATTACCAGTTACAAAGGACACAATTGATTTTGTATTGGTCGCAATTATAATAAATTCTGTAATTTCTATTAGATAAGTGCATAATTATTGTCACTTTTCTCGCATTTCTTCCTTGAA
The DNA here is from genome assembly GCA_963969525.1 of Ontholestes murinus. Classification (NCBI taxonomy): domain Eukaryota; kingdom Metazoa; phylum Arthropoda; class Insecta; order Coleoptera; family Staphylinidae; genus Ontholestes; species Ontholestes murinus. The sequence continues at coordinate 12,051,972 of OZ018390.1, forward strand.
AAAAATGGTTAATAAAGAATTATCATTTTTCTTCAATAACATTTGTTCAAAATAAAAGCCGCAATCATTACTAGGTGTTCAGTTTTTGAAGGCTAAAATAAAACAAGTATTTTCATACAAAGAATGAATTTTAATCAACAATATATTATTCGTATTTGTTGAACCTGTCATCTTTCCAATAATTTAATTATTCCTCTCTCTAGAAGATCTGGATGAAAATCTCGTTGAGGTACTTTTTCAAAGCTATCTGATTAGTGAATGATTTTCCGTTGAAGGAGTTTTCCAGTTACCTGAATAAGTGGTAGTCAGATGGTGCAAGGTCTGGGGAATATAATGGGTGGGTCAAAACATATCAGCGAAGATTAGTGGAACTTCGCTGATATGTGATTATTGCGGTGTGAAGTCTGTCATTATCATGGTAGAATATGACAATTTTTACGATTACTAGTTCTGGGTATTTCTGTCGCAATGCTTAGTTCAATTTCGTTAGCTGCGTGCAGTAGATGTACAAATCAATTGTTTTTTTTTCCTGAGAAAGCGCTCGTAAAAGAGCACGATGATCCGCCCATATGTATAGAAAAATTTTCTTTAGATGAAGGCTGGAATTCGGAGTGGTACTTTTCAACGCCAGTAACTATTTGCTTCCGCCAGCTTCAGAAGTGAATTGCAGATAGACATTCGATTGGCAAGTTCTCCTCGGTCATCTTGTGCGGTACCAAAACATTAAAGCAGGATACGTAGGCATGCATTGCAATTAACCACATAGACAAGAAAAATATAACTGTTTCAAGATTGTTGCCCCAAGAAGTATTGGCAGCATATTATCAAATCCGAAACTTGGAGGGATAATTATAAGCGACTTTAGATTTTTTCGTAAACAAAACCACAAAAGAAGTTACAACTAACACAACAGCGGAAAATAGCAATATATATAAGGATTCTACTTCAACATCAAGAATAACTATGATGCAAATCAACTCCAGAAGCATTAGAAACAAGAAAAATTACTGAAAGAACACAACTACCCAACTCTTATAAGTATTTGTGAGCACTTGTTATCTGATGATGAAATAGTTAATTTTCAAGTAAACAGTTATTATAGCGTAAATTTCTTTTGTAGATCACAATCTAAAGGTGGAGGAGTGATAATTCTTGCAAATGAAAATAAGACAGAACCATCCCTCGAATCTATTATCAAATTTACTAGTGCCTAATTTGAAATTAAAGATAAAAGAGTGTATTCATTGTAATGTATTAGCCAGATAATCACTGGGACACCCTTTGTCAAAAATTAAATAATATTCTGAGTTTAGTAACTCTAAAATTTGATAATATATTTATTGGCGGAGATTTCAATATTAATTTATTAGATAAAACAAACGATACAAAATATAATATGCAACAATTTGTATTAAAACAAACAATATTTAAACCTATAGGAACAAATTCTTTATTGGATAACATTTTCACAAATTACAATAAACATCTAGAATCAATTAATGTTTTCAATTTTCAATGCAATTTTTTTTAGATCATACAATGCACGTGTGTATCCTGAAGTAAATCAAAAACATTTTTTTACGTATTTGCTAAACGAAAATTGGCCAAAAATATATTCTAATATAGGTATTAATGGAAAATATCATGTTTTTTATGCTTCAAATATCAGTTTGAGGTTTTTTCCTACAATAAATAAAAAAATAAAAGCTAAGCCTAAGAAAAATTGGATCACTAAAGGAATTAAAGCATTGTCAAAAAAATTGAAAGATATATTTATTTATTTATTTATTTATTATGGTGTTTTAGTTTACCTGTTAATAAAAATACAATAAAATACACATACATAAAAAATACACTAAATTTTGAGCACAGAAATCACAGGCGAACTTTATTCTTTAGAATGTTTTTCCAGTCTAACTCTGATGATGATTCCGAAAATTTATTCGACTTCTTTCTACAATACAACTGTAGATATTTATTTTACTTTATATTTAATGATTAAGCATTTTGCTTTAAATTTGTGTAAATATTTGATTTATGTCAACACGACATTAACACTCGTTATGTGTAAATACTGAAGACAATAATTTAAAAATTGACTGTAACAAACTGAAAAAAGAATATAATACAAAAATTTCAAATGAACAAAACAAGAACAGAATTTTATTGTGCTAGAAACATTAAGTAAGCTTCAATGCAGCGTTTTCGTAGAGGGTTAGTCAATGAGCTGGATATACGTATTGATTAGTATTGCGTGTATCATACGGATGGCGAGTTTCACAGGTGACACATTTGTATTTATTCTTAAAATTAAAAGTTACCACTTCGTAAATATAAAGGCTACAGATGGTAAGTAGGCCTGCGTGAATATTTGATTGGGCCATATTGAACTACCATAATACATAATTCCATACCTTATGAGGGATTCAACATATGATTTATAAACTGTGATTAAAGTTTTAGTATTTATTAGTTTTCTTTTAATATTCGCAAACTATAGCAGCATGTATTTAGTTTCTAGGATAATTGTTGACAATGAAAGATCAAATTTAACTTAGTGTCAATAACCATTCCTAGAAAAATTGCTTTATTTTGTATTTCAAATTGTTCGTAATTTAAAAAAAATGAATCTAGGTTATTTGATTTATTTTTTGGTGAGAACATTATGAGATTAGTTTTAGTTTTATTTAACAATAATTTATTTTGTACCATTAAATTTTGTGCAGTTTTAAATGTTTGATTTGATTTATTGACTAAGTCGGGTATATTAGAACTTAAAATAGGCAGGCTAGTGCCGTCAGCATATTTTTTTTTTGATTTCTGATGTTTTTGGGTAAATCATTTACATAAATGACAAATAGTATAGAGCCCAGTATACTGCCTTGCGGTACCCCAATACTATAAGTTCATAAGAATAATTTCCATTAATTTTAACTCGGTAAGCACTATTTGTCAAATATGTTATGATTGTAACATCATTGCCCATTCCTCTTATGCCATAATATTCATTTTTTTCTAAAAGTATTTCATGCCTCATAGTATCAAAAGCCTTGGAGAGATAAAAAAATATTCCCAAAGGCAGATCTGATCTCTCCAAAGCAGTCGTGACCTCATTTAACTAATCAAAAATTGCTGTGTTAGTTGATTTATTTGCGAGAAACCCATTTTCTGCTTCATCTAACAAATTGTTTATTTTAAAACAGTCAATTAATCGCACTGCTATATTTTTTTCTAATATCTTTGGAAAAAACGGATAATAAAGTAACTGGTCTGTAATTACTGAAATTACTATGGTTTCCTTTCTTGTGAATTGGAATTATAAAACCTTCTTTTAAACAGGCTGGGAAGATTCCCTTTTTAAGGCTAAGAGTAATTAAGTATGACAGCGGTTCAATAAGTTCATTTACGACTCACTTAACCGCCTCAGTTATTATTTCATCATACCCCGATGATTTCTTATTTTTTATTTATGCAAGAATAATATTAAAAACTTCTGTGGTGGATACAGGTTTTAAGAAAAATGAATTTGTGTGCACTTATTAGAGCACTGAGGTATTTTGTTTACTTCTGCTGTGGCTATGTTATTAAAATATTTATTTAAATCGTCTTTACCTTTTAAAATTTCCAGCTAATCAGATTGGCATTTTTTTCCTAGTAAGTTATTAATTATGGCCCAAGTGATTCGTTCTGTAATTTTGTTTCTTTTATTTTCCCTCAGAAGACTGTCGTACTCTTTCTTAACTTTACAGTACAACATTTTATCCCTACCATTATGATGTTTAGTTATAGAAAGGCAATCTAAGATTTTCTTTTTATTAAGAATCTCTGAATTATTGCAAAATTTTGAGATTTTGTATTGATGCTTATGTTTGTAGGAGTTCCTAACTATCGGACAAGAAGTGTTTAATGCCGCATTGATTATGTCCATAAAATTTTGCCAAGCTTGGTCAACGTTAGATGTTCTTATCTTATCGAGTATGGATTTAAGAATTGAACAAATTTATTTTTATTGCTGGACGTCCATGCTAAGAGAAGTGTTACTGATCAAATATTAATTAAATTTAAAAATATAATAAAAACAAGCTGAAATAAAATAAACAAAATCAACAAAAAATGAAAATGTAATAAACCTAATCCACAAAAGCAAAAATATATGTCATCCTTGTTATACAACTAATATATTTATTGATTATTTTATTGAAATCGCTGAAAGAATATCATCCAGTTTAAAACATAATATAGATAATAAATAAAAAAAAAATCAAGTAGTTTAAGCGTCACAAAGGTAATACCACAGGGTAGTATCCTTAACTGCTTCACTGCTTTTGATAATCTTTATTAATGACATAGCACATGGTGTGCAGTATATGGGTGGTCATATTGAGATTTATGCAGATGATACTAACTTGTTGGTTTCCTCCAAAAATGTTACTGATGCAGTAAATGAGTGTAATCCACTACTCTTGGAAAAAATAAATTAAATAGGGACAAAACTGAAGTCGTGTTCTTTGGGACGAACCGCTCAAAAATAACGTATCCACAAAGAATGATTCTTTTAGACCAAGAGTTCTGTACAAAAGAAAGTTTGAGATTTCCAGGAATATTGCTAGATGCCACTCTTATTGGAACTAAACATGTTGCAAAGTTAAAAGGTGACTTTTGCATGTTATATGTTTCGTACCCTAAAATCTGCGGTAGCACCCTTGGATATACTTAAACTAATCTATAATTCATACTTCTGCTCTCGACTACGCTTTGGTATAACTTACTATGGTTGTAGTTATCAAGCTCACCGTTTGTTTGCGATACAAAAGAATACTTGTCTTTTGGTGTATCTTTGTGAGAAATAGTTTATATTCACTAAAAATTTCATATTTAATTAGTTTTTTAGTTGTTACTTTTATGCGGTATTTCAGTTGAACTACTTTTTTTATTTTTTGAATTATATGTATTTATTTTTATTGTGTATGTTGTGAAGAGCACACTTGGAAATATAATATAGATGTTCACACTCGTTGCTAGCTCGATTTATTCTCTGTTGCGGCACACGAATAGTTACAATGAAAACGGTTAATATAAAAATACTGCGTACATAGAATTGCGCCAATAACAAAATAACTATTAATTCCGATATATAACAATTTTCTATTTCTCAATTTGTTTCTTGTTTGACATGTTTTCACTAATATGTAATGCACTCTTATATATACTTATTTCTTGAAAATAAATTATGTATTTATTAGTTTGATTTTTGTGAGTTAGATAAATTATGAATTTATTTATATATTTATTATTGTTGTTCTGTTTCATTAAGCATTTCTTTATAGTAGTCCTTCCAAATGATTCAAATTAGTTCGAGGTCCTTTTCTAATTTAACATTATTATCTTTTATTCCTCTTATTTGGTTCTTTGGTTTAGAATTGAAGGTGTTTATTTTTCTGTAGAATTGTTTGATATTGTGTGATTCTATTCTATTATCTCTTCCGCTTTATTTAAGGTATATTCCTTGGCATTTATAGTTATTTTACGATATTTTACAAATTCTGTATTTCCTTTAGTTCTTTAGTCTCTTGTAATACTTCTTACTTCTTTTTATACGAACTGTTAAATTGTTCATTTTCAAGGAATATTTTTTGTCCTTTTAGTTTTTGCCTTTGTCTTATAATTTCTTGTTTGATTTTGCATGTTTCTATTTTGGCAAGAGTTTACTTATTTACTGGATACGCGCTTTCACCTTTCGTTCTGATTTCAAGCTTCTGTTACAAATAATGTTCAGCTTCCTCTTTAGTTATTCAGGTGATAATAATATTGTTCTTTTTTCTTTATTATTTCTGCCCTTCTGGAGTTTCTTCTAGTTTGTCTATCCCTGTAATTAATCCCTCTTTCTATACTGCTCATGCTATTCTCTCTTTATTATCTCCTCCTTTAGTTTTTTCATCTCTTCAGTGTTTTTTTTTTTTAAATATCTGTTATTGTTTCTGTTAACATTCGTTTTAGATGCAGATCGGTCTTCGGCGGCTCGCCTGTGGTTCTACACAATCTCTTGCATACTACGTTGTCGTAGACGATCCACTTTTCGTAGCCTGTAACTATTCGTTTTAAAAATCGTTTGCTTTCCGGCCGCTTCAGAAGTGAATTGCAGATGAACATGCCATTGGCTTAGTTTTCTTCGGTCATCTTGTGCTGGACCAAAACATCAAATATATATAAATCGCTGCGGCTTTCATCATCGAGGCTAGTATCTATGGAAAAAAAATTGGCAAACCATTTCTGAGTTGTACATTCTATTAAATTATCGTCTTTCAGTGAGCCTCCGAAGCTCGCTTGCCTTTTTTGAAATAATAAAGCAAAGTATGCCGAAAATGTACTTTATTTTTTAACTTGTTTACAAACCTGTAAGACTAAAAAATCTAATGTCAATGAAACGAAAAGAAAACAGATGAAGAAAGCAGACTGTCCTCTTTCCAACAAATATTTCAATTGCCAGATAAGGCAGCGAGAATCGCAAATATTCGGAAAAGATATGATGTACAAAGTGATGCTGCACCAATTCGGTTTCGTCCATAATTCACTTTTTTTTGATTTTCACTTTATTGATAATTTCGATAGAAATGAAAGAGTTAAACGAAGAATTTTCGCATTTTTACTGCTTATCTCCTTATTTTGGCATAATGCATCCGATTTACATTTGAGCAAGAGACACATTAAATAAGCATAATTGTATTATTTAGAATGGTAATCCGAGAAAAACAATTAACCTTCTTTCGCGGGAAATGTCGTGGAAAGTTGTTCGTTTACTTTTTACAGATAAACATCTATTTGAATGCACATATCTTGTGTTGTTTTCTCTTATCAATAATGTAGCAGTTTATTGTAACATAACTGGAGTTTAATGATAAAATCATTTAATATTAATAATACCTTCCATTTTTACTGCATGATAATTTATTATATATGTATATTTATTTATATATATATACTATGTTTTTCAATTAAATGTTAAATTGTTTCTCTGATAACATGTCTTCTACTCCAGCTTTTCATTCATCAAACACTTCTTGTTGTTAAAAAGTACTATTGATATTCACTGATATATAATAAGGATAATAATAAATCTTAATCATTAGTAAGTGTAGAAATGTTTTGTATATGTTGTGTAAAAATATATAATACATTATTTACAAATGGAGTAATTAATCGAAATTGTTAGGCTCTGCTTAACTGGACATCGATCATAAAGTACTTCAGCCATAATATTTTCCTTGCGGGTGAGCAATTGAGCTTGTTTCATAGCGCAATTCAGATTTTAAAAATTGATATAATTAAATATCTGTACTGGATTGCTTGTAATATTACAATCTTACAAATATGGTGGTCTGAATGATTAATTATTTCGTCATGGTCTGCGACTCTATTAAATATAATGATAATTAATTAATTTAATAATATACGTATTTAGCTAAATTATGCTTATTTGAATAGAAATTACGCATTAATTATGGGCGATTTTGTTGGACCATCCGTAAAATTAACAGAACGTGTGCGTAGGTACGCATTTATTTAAAATAGTGTATATTATAATTAAAATAAACATACTTTTCTCTGTTAATACAATAATTTATTTCTAGTGAATTTTAGTTCTGTTGCTGAAATTTCGTTTTTTATTAGTATTTATGGAGGCTTTCACCTTGTGATAAATCTTTGTAAATTTAAAACTCGAGTAACTTTGTTAATGTCACACACTGAAATTTTGTAACAATATTTTTTATAAGTACTAACATTGTGTACCTTCATAACGAATAGTTTTTTTTTAATATGTGGTAATTTATACTCACAATGTACTATGTTTTAACCAGTAATAATTAGGATTAAAATAGATTGAATAGAAACGTTAAAGTTATATTTCATCTGTCATACACGCAAACTATCGTCGTTAATATTATTATTATTATTTAAACATTAATTTTATACTCGTTTCAAAATGAAGACAGCATATGGTGCCTTCAGCAAACCGTTAATGGCCGCACATGTTGTCACAGAGTTTTGTGTTAATAGTGAAAATATAATGGCCATCGTATATTTTACAGCTTTCAATTACTTAGGCATAGAAATATAAATGACATTCGTACCACTTATATAAATAATGTGTATATGTAAACTAAATTCATTTATTATCTAAGCGAATAATATAAAAAACAAAAGTACATATATGTATAATAACAATAACAAATTATTAAAAACAAATAGCACAAGTAAAATTTTCAGTAAGTCCAAAGACACCAGTATAGTGGCATCTATTATCTAAACGTTGCACTGTTTTTCCTAATCGAATGTAGAAACTACCGACAATTAGGAAACTGATAACAGCACCGTAAATATATAAAAAAAAACTAGTTAAAATTAAATAATCATCTTCCTGTCAACAATAGAGAAGGACCGGTTTCGACCTATTCGTGTCAATTACGGAAACCAATTTACAATTAGATATTTCTGTAGATCTATACTTTGTCTTACTAAATGAATGAACATAAACACACATAAAATATTTATTTATTCATTCAGTAAGACAAAGTATAGATCTTCAGAAATACCTAATTGTACATTGGTACACGCAGATCAAAACGAGTTGGAAGTAACTTATAATTGCCTTCTACAACGATAATATTTATAGTCTAGACCTTCAAAAAGTCAGACAATGCCAACAGACATCAACGATCAAATGTGTTTAAAATTTTGTAATAGATAATGGAAGACATTTTTGTCACTATTATTAAGCTATTTTTATGTTTAGATATATTTATTCTTTAAAAATATACTTACTCTTTAAAAACAACTTTTACTAAGCAAGTCATGACATTAGATGATAATAGACAACCATAATGGTTGTGACCATATGCATCCAAAACTAATACATTGAACATATATGAAGGAAAATATAATACCTGCCAATGTATACTTATTGTATACATCATACTTGTTTGTTGTTTTATAAATCATACGTCATATGTTTTGTCATATGTGTTTACCAAACTCGTCTCCCTTAAGTCATGCTATAAAAGTACGAGTATGTTCAACAGGCAGCCTCATTAAATAATCATCATCATACATCCAGTTCAGAGTACCACAAGTACCACAAGTTCCTTAACTTGGAACCTCTTTTCCAATATCCGGACACAGAAATTTCAACCCTATAGTCAGTAGGCCGTCTAGCTCTCTTCTACATAATCTTCATACTATCACTGAACTTCTTTTTTTCCGGATTGCAAATAAATCGATACAATCAAAAACATTAGGGCGGTTAACACACTTTACCAAACTAATTTCTGTTATCTACTGCCATTCAAATTATTTTAATCGGGCGTCCCCCTCTCTCTCAATTGAGAAGGAAGGCTTTTTAATTGAATTGCCTCAGAGCAATTAAAAGACAATAGACAATTTTAAAATATCAATACTAAGGTACTGAATTGCGGAAAGGAAATATTAGTTGCACATTTCTACATAGTTAAAATCTGCGGAGAAGAACGTTTACCTAAGGAAAGGAAAATTATCATTATTAGTCCAATCTAGAAGAAAGGCGATAAACTAACGTCCACAAACTTCAGAGCCATATGACTGTTAAGTAACGCCTATAAAATCCTCACTGATTTAAACGATTGACAAAGAATATAATTGGAGATTACGAGTTTAACAACAGATCAGCGTTTACGGTAAAGCAGCTACGACAAAATGGCTAGAAATACATCTTTATAGATTTCAAACAAGCATGTGACTCAATATATAAAAGATAACTTTGCAATGCTGCGAGAACTAGGACTGGTAAAACTAATACCAACCACAATGACAGATAGCACAGTATAAGAATAGGTACAAGGGCAACTCACAGCACACTTTACATAAAAGGGCTTGAAGCATAGGGTCTGGCTCCAGCTCTGTTCAATCTAGTAGGACAGTGCACCTGCTAACAATGCCGGAAGGCAAAAGGCCAATTGTAAGGCAAAAAAGGTGTTGAAAGAATGCTGTCGGAGAAGGCCCTTAAAAAATCTTAAAACTAAGGGGTTGAAGAAGAGTGGCGATGGATCATACAGAATGAAGGAATAAATTAAGAGAGGCCAGGGCCTAATTCGGGACTGTAGAGCCACTGAATTGAATTGTTCCCCTCTTGAGAAGGATAGCAGGTGTGTTTTTTTAATTCAAGCTGATTTGAAGGTGAAGACCATTTGAAGATGATTTAAAAGTCAATTCATTTGATGGTCAAACTCATGTGAAAGTCAATTTCAAGAATCTCTCCTGACCTTTAACTGACCGATTCTAGCACCTCAGAAGAGATTCTAGAATTGGCTAGTTCCTCCTTCTGTTGTTGATCAAAATGTTCGAAGGAAATAGAGATAGTTCATCATCAAAAAACTTAACCAGATTTAGTAAAACTTAAATAAATGAATAAATAAATTAATAAATATAAGTCAGTGAAATAAAATAGGTCTTCGAAAATTAGACCAAAATGTGTTGGAAAAAGCCAAAATATTATAAGCATTATCAACAGCTAACAAATGTAATGGGTCGAGTGGAAGAACACGAAAAACTGCGAATTTCGCCTTTAAGATGTATGCTCTAAATTTCAAAGTGATTAATTATTTTTATGTACGTACTTTTTGTGTTATTTTTAAATATTTGTAAAGTAAATAGCCTAAACTAAACTAAATTATTTATAACAATTTACTTAACACTGTGATATAAGACGAAATTGTTATTTAATGTAAAATTAATTTTTAATTTTCAATTGTATTTTGGACATTTTTATTACAAAATGTTTTATTGCTAAGAAAATTTCAATTGTTTTCGTGATAAAATATGTACTGAAACAATATTTAATGGTATTTTCAGTTACTTATCTTTTCCTTTTAAAATTATAAGTAACTTTCAAGGGAATAATTTAAAATTTAATTGTTATTATTTCATATAAATTTTTAACATTCATAATAAAATAATTTTTTAACAAATTTTTTAATATTTATCTCAATTTTTACTGTTTTTCTAAAGCTTTTTGGGTTTTTAACAGTTTATTTAAGAAAATTTTGGTCTTTTTCTTTTTTATTTTATAACGTTTTTTCTACCAAAAAAATTTGTTAAAATTCTTTTCAACTGATTAAAATCAATGTTTTAATTGATTTTTCGTTTCAAGGACACGGTTTTTATATATTTTCCAACTTCTTTGTGATTTTCAATTGTTATTTCATTTGTTGTTCTTATTTTATGGTAAGGTATAATTCCAATAATAAAAAATGTTTGCCTAAATCAATTATTAAAAATAAATTTAACTATTATTTTTATCAGTGTATTTTAAAAGATTTCAGTTGCATTTAGGAAAATTTTTAATTGATTTTTTTGTAAAATTATACTGATTTTTCCTAATTAGATTTAAAGAAATTTTTCGCATTGTTTAAACAATTTTTAATTTTTTTTACACATTGCTTTTCTTTAAAAATATATCATAATTGACATTTCTCTTACCTCAAGCTATAAAAACAAAACCCATAAAATATTTAAATAATTAATAGACTAATCTGTGACGTTAATAATATATAGAAACAAGAAATAATGCACTTTACTTGACCTGTACCAATAATTTATTCATCATTCTCTTAACTAATCTCAATATTTTCTTTATTTCATAATAAATTCTTTATCGTTCTAATATAATTTTGACTCAACCCAATATCTTTGTCATTATCTCAGCACAATTTTACCTATCACAATATTTTTTCTTACTCTTCATCTAACCTAAAAAATATATTTTTTTAAATTACGTGAAGATTATTGTAGTAAATTGTAATTAAAGTATTATCACTTTCTTCACAAATTATTTTTATTCAATAGATGCATATTTCAAAACACGAAGTGTTCTTTATCAATAGTTAATATGACATTGAAAAAAAATACATTAAATACAAAAGTCAAAAAAATTCGGCGACTTAATTATTATGATTAATTTAAAAAAAATTAAAAGTTATGGTTTACAAAGAAAAAAATGTTTAGAATATTTTTAATTTGGACAAAAAACGTGTTTTAGTTCTAATAGTGGATTATTTAATTGACTTAAATCAAAATGATATAATTTGTTTTCATGCTTTTTCATTTCGATTGCTTCCAACATATTTAATTTGTAAGATGATGAAAATTTTAATAATTTTGTATTGTTGATTGAAAATCCATCACCTGTGTTAATTGAATGATAAGCGACAGCTGATTTCTCAGGGTTTTGATTTTTAATGTGGTAGATGTGTTCTTTAAATCGTGTGCTTAAATTTCTTTGCTTTTGTCCTATACACATTTTATTGAGTATATTTTTGAGTGTCATCTATTTTGTTAAATTTATTTTCTAAAAATGTTTTTAATTGTTTGTTTGTATAAAGGGCAAGTAGAGGTTGAATTTTTTATACAATTTCCTGAATTTATTTTCTAACGTTGGTACATAAATTAATCTACAATATTTCTTTTGTGTATATTCATTAATTTGGCTCAAACAAATTATGTATTTTATTCTGTGTTTGTATGAATGTTTGTTTATTAATTTTTTAATAGTATTTGTGTTATAATTAAGTGATTCTGCTATTTGTAAAATTAGATTGATTTCTTTTTCTCTAATATATTTGGATAATGGTAAGTTAATTGTTCTATAAATCATAGAATGAAAAGTTGCCATTTTATGTTTCCACGGACTGTTAGAGTCTGCATGGATATAATTGAAAGTATGTGTGCCCTTTCTATATATATCATATTTGAAACTATTGTTAACTTTACTAATAATTAAATCGAGAAAAAGTTTATTATTATTTTCTAACTCAACAGTGAAATTTATTGATTCGTATTGGTTATTTAGTGCTGATACTATATTGTCTATATTATCACTTTCTTTGACTATAGCAAAAATATCATCTACATAACGGTACCATATGCGAGGGAAGTTGGGTATCAGGTTTTTAGCTTGCTTTTCTAAATTATTGAGGAAAATATTGGCTAAGAAGGGAGATAAAGGATTACCCTTAGCTGTACCAAAGGTTTGTTTATAGTATCTATTGTTGAATTCAAAGGTATTACATTCCATGACCATTTTTGTTAGTTAAATGTATTGCTTTATTTCCTCGTCCGAGACTGAATTTTCTTCTAAAATATTGTGTAGAATTCTAATACTTTCATCTATTCGAACGTTAGTAAAAAGAGATTCTATGTCAAACGATACTAAAATTTCATCTGGGTTAAGTTTTGTGTTATTTAGTTGTTAAATTTTTGTACGAGCCACTTTGCAATTTTATAAGTTGGTGAATTGATATTAGATACTATAGGCCTATATTTATTCCCTGGTTTATAGATTTTCGGTAAGCAATACAAACGTGGCAATGTTGGATTTTTGATTTTGAGTTTCCAAGAAGTTTTTTGGTCAATTAAAGATGTTGGATTTTATAACAAATTATTGATCTTTATTACATAATTATTGAGGGGACTTTTATTAACTAAAATGTAAGGGCCTGATTCTAATAATAAATTGACACTTTCTAAATTAACAATATTGTAAACATTTTTCTCTTTGTAAATCATAACTTTTAATTTTTTTTTAAATAAATCATAATAATTAAGTCGCCCAATTTTTTTGACTTTTGTATTTAATATATTTTTTTCAATGTCATTTTAACTATTGATAAAGAGCACTTCGTGATTCGATGTACTTATAGTGAATAAAAACAATTTGTGAAGAAAGTGATAATACTTTAATTACAATTTAACCTAAAAAATAATTGCCAATAGTAATTTTTAATTTTAGTATATTCTTCACATAGACAAAATAATTATTAGTTGCCATACGCTGTTATTAAACCACTCTAATAAATATTGTCAAAATATCAACGAACAAGAAACGGTTCCTAGAGAAATGTAAAACTGGTGTCGCATAGTATTGCATTATACATTTTATGTAAATAGAATTATTGTTTCTGTTGGGAAGTAAGTCTATTATTATTATTATTACCAATCTGTGGTACAGTTGACTAAAGTTTATGAAATGTGAAGTGACTATGCACCCGGATCTATTAAATATCTGAAAAATCTAATTACGGTAAACAAGGGGTCAATAATTTGTTGGTCAGATATACAAGGAAGCCAGCATTACAGTGATGACAACATTGGAGAAAATCTCGCCTCATCGTTTACAAGCGGTCTCACCTTTATTGAACGAAATGCAGTTATTGAGTTGACATTTTTAAAATAACAATAAAAATCTAAGGATATAATCATACAAGAGCTCCAGAAATACGAATACCCTGCAAGGTAAAATAAAATCCCTTAATCAATTGTTAATAATACATAGCACAACAATACGGGCCACAATAGTTCCGCAAGAGATCGCCGCAGCAACACCAAAAACCAAATTTCTGCTGGTGAAGGTGGCGAGTCAGATAAAGCCTTAGCAGATGGAGCCGCAGAAAACCGTCCCAAAGAATAATCAAAAATGGCCAATAAAAATACTACAGCTGTAGAAATAAACAATTCAATGATCGAAAACATAAATTAACAAACACTAAAAAATTCATCGACGACCGCCAATAATCCAGACGATATTCAATCTATACAATCAAATGGTAAAAATACAGCAATAACTGGACAATCATAAGGTGTGGACGATGTAGTTTACAAACCCCAAAGGAAGAAGTGGTTGCACGCTGGTAAATTTAAGCCGTACTACACTAGAGAAAAAGTCGACGCTGCTCTTAAAACAAAATTCCAGTACTTACATCTGTTAGTGGAAACGCTAGAGTACGAAGTTCGAAATACCTCTCGGAAATACAAGTCTTCCCGAAGAATCGGCCAACCTTCTAACAGAACCAAACTTTTGGGCCGAAGGTATCGTTGTAAATGAATTAAATTTTTTTCGGAAACCATCCTACCGACATCTATCTTAACTCCACGATAATAAACACTAACTATAAGCACAAATAATATTTGTGGTTACATAAAGAATTTTTCATTTCAGTGTAAGTATGTATTACCACGTAGTAACGGTCAAGGCAATCGTAAACGCGAACGAAGTTCCAAAAGACTCGGTATTTATTAAATCCGAGGATCTAAACAAACAGTAGTATTGAGCTATTTCGCAAACAATTTTTCCAATGTTATAATTTGGGGTGGCCACAAAAGTACAAAATAAAGAATAAAATTGACATGGCTAAACGACGTGGAAATTTAGAATTCATCTTCGAAGCGCCATCTGATAATACAAAAACAAAATATCAAAATGGTGATGTAACCATCATAACACTTTTCCTGTATTGTTCAGCAATTTTGAACAAAGGAACAAGCGTTAAAACTGACGATAAAATGAAATATTCAAGTATTACCCAAAATAAACACAGCCCATGTTTCTTTCTTTCAAAGTTTTACGTATGTTTTTTGTATTTTTTTATATGTACCTTTTTAAGAAAACTGAAATAAACAAATAAATGGTTGAAAATTTGCAAAAACATTCAAATCTATACAAAATTGAGATGGAAAATAATGTGAAATTATTTAAAAATTACATTTGCTAATAAAAGTGAAATATTGGTTAGAAAGTAGATATTTTAACTTTAATAATGTGTACCCTTAAACTAACGTACCCTTGACCTAGGTTAATACGTAGTTTATTAAGATAAGTCAGGAGTACGATTGGCCATTGTACTGACTATTGTAATAGGTCAAGAGTACATTAGAATAAATCAAGTTCTAAGTTTAAAAAGCTACATTAAATTATTAAGAGGAAAAATTACTAATCAATTTTTGCTTTTATAAAATAAAAATGGTTGAAATTTTTTTGAGAAATTATGAAAAATTAGTAAAAATTTAAATCTAACGTCCGTTAGTTTTAAGTAATTAATTTGGTTTCTGGTTTCTTTATTACATATGCTAATTTTCATATTATTTTTAATTGTTAATTAAGTAAATATACACTTTATTTAATTTTGTTAATTTGTTTTATTGTTTTAAGAGAGGTTTCGTTGATAAATAAATATTATGAATTTGTTATAGCAGTTCCTGAAAAAAATAGAAAAAAGAAAAATCTTTCAGCCTAAATACTACTTTAACGTACATTCAATCATATTTAGTTCATTTTACAGAAAGAAATACGTTCAAACTAGTGTTGCTTTGATAGCCTTGCTATTTTGTAACAAGCAAATTACTTTTGTATTATTCGATGTCTGTCGAAGTATTAGCTAGAGAAGTAGTTGTTTCAAAAGTGGTTTGTTTTTGTAGTCTTAATAAGACTCATTGTTGTAGATTTTACGAAATATTTTCGTGTTTTTTCTAATTATTAAATATGAAAATTTTTAATAATTCTCTAAAAGTGGAAAAAATTGTGAAAAAATAAAAACGAAATGATCAGAAGACATTAGAACTAAATATCTTCAGTAATTTTTGGTGACGGTAAATTGGTAGTATAAATCTACTCAAACATAGTAACTAATACAAAAATATTATGAAATTGATGAAAAAGTCTAAAGCTTTTGAATTGTTAGAAAACTGCAAAAATCTGAGAACTGAATTGCTAAAATTTCGCAAGGTGGAAAAATGTCCTAAATTAACAGAATTTTTTTGCAAATTAGAAGAAAGATTCTCCAAGAATAAAAAGAAAATTGAATGCAAGAAATTGTGGAAATTTTTAACCAAAACACTTGAATTAGTAGGAAATTTTAAAATAATGAATGCAAATTTTAATAAAACTGTCAAAAAATCGCAGTCTTTAAAGGTAACTTAAAAACTTAAAAATTCCAAATAAATAATTTGAAAGAAGGATTATTGAAACATATTGAAAACAAGTTTTACATATTTGTAGACTGAATAATTCATAAAATGGTAGACATTTTTCAAAGAAACTCTAGAAAATTGCAAAAACTATTAAATTGGTAAAAAAAAATTAATTGCAGAAAAATGCAGAAATTAAGAAAACTCTCAACTTTGAAAATAACTTTTTTGAATAAATGTAGAAGCAAAAAAAACTGAAAAAATAGTGCAAATCATCAAAACTTCTAGAAGAAAACATTTGTAAATTTCAGGAGATATTTTTGAAAAAGAAAAATTTTGGTAAATTCTGTAAGTGAAACTTTTGACAAATTGCTGGGAATTTCAAAAACTCTTAAATTAGTACAAAATTTGAAATATCTAAAAGCTAAATTGATGAAGAATGCAAACTAAGAGAGGAACTCTTTGAAAAAAAATACTAAGTAAAAAAAAATGACTACAAATTCGTAAAAAATTATAGATTTACTAGACAATATTATCAACTGGAAAAGAGATTCCTAATAATGAATAACTTTTGAAAAAATGCGAGACTATTATAAAACTAACAGAAACAATAAAATGATTTTAAAAACCGAACTACTAAAAAATACCCTCTTAACTTGGAAAAGAATTTCTTTGCAAAATCTCCAGAAGAGTAAGAAAAAACCGGATTGGTTGCCGCAACTATTAGCACAATTGAAGAAAATTTTCACAAATTAGAAGATAAAATTGTGAAGAAAGTATATATATTTCGCTTATATATAAAAACTTCAAGGATTTTCTGAAAAAAATCTATAACATTGAAATTAGAAAACTTTAAAAATCTGAAAGATAAATTGCTAAAGAAAATTTAGAATTAGTAAAGAAAAATCTCGCAAACTGAAAGAGGAATTCATTGAAAACTTGTCTAAAAATTCAAGAAAATTGATAGGCATTTCTAAAATCAAAAAATTTAAATGGTGATGTGGTTATCGTAGTATTTTCTCTGTATATTTTTTGAAAACCATGAGGATTACGAAAAAAGTCAATTCCTAATAATTTGCTCACTTTTCATTTCCTTACAATTACTTGTGATACAAATTTCATGTAACTCCTATAGTTTATTAGCAATAGATAAAAATGTCACAATTATTAAGTTTTTTCTCGCAAGTTAAAAACAGTTGCAGTTTTAATAATAAAATCTTAAGTGTAAAGTTTTATCTTAAACGGATGATTCAATCTTACAATACTTTACCTGTATATTATATATAGGGAAAGTAAAAATTATTTAAAAAAATGGTGATGTGGCCATAATAGTACTTTTCTTACATTTTTCTCGAAAACCATGAGGTTTACGCAATAAGGCTATTATTAACAATTTGCTCAGTTTTAGATTTTTTTTCATATTCATATAAAAAGTAGTATTACTGAATTAAGGCAAAAGATATTTGGTTAATTAAGTACATATTATAAATTATATTAAGGTAAGTAGTCTCAAACCATTTAACTACTTCATGTGATTTGAACACAAAAAAACTCTATTTATTTGATTAATCGATATACAAACAATAAATATAATCATATATTGCAAATACTCGTCTTAAATAAAAGAGCTAAACTTAATTTAAATAGAATATACTTTGGGCTTAAGCCTGAAAAATATTATATAAATTAGTGACTTCTTTGAGATTTATTAAACACACTTTACATTGTACTTTGTAACAAATAAAATTTCTAATGATAAACATTTTCTAATTAGAAATTAATACTTGCAATATATGTATTTCTAATAACACTAATTATAATATTCAGTCTACAGTGTGTACTAATAAATAAATAAATACTTCAATAAATAAATACAGACTAATAAAGCTTCGGGTGTCTTAAAACATATTATTTAATATTGTTGACGTCATTGTACGCATTGTACGCCATATCTATGGCGAAGGAACGATCGTAGTGGCCATGTTCGTGTTCGTAAGGGTGCGCTGAAATAACTTCGTATGTTGAACCATGGTGTTTCTTATCTACAGCCTTCTTCAAGACTATAATTGATGAAATCAGCAGTGCTATCTTAGCCATCATTAAAGCTTTGAAGGCAACAATTCCGATGAGTTTTAACATAATCGCACCTACGACCGCCGCTTTCAGTTGAAGTAGCATGAATAATCCCCTGTTTCCCTTTTTTCCTCCTTTTTTCTTTCGTTTACGACCTAAAACAAATAAATATTATTAAACAAACAAGCTACTTATAATAAAATAAAGCACTGTTATAAGCAAGTGTATTATTTTGGTGTAAATACAAGGAGCAAGAAAATACTCGCCCCTCTAATATCGAAGTATTGGTCTTTGAAATGTTATATAGGAATTATATGATGCGGAAATTTTATCAATGGGCTTACAAACGATGTAAAAGATTTGTCCCTAAGGATGTAAGGACTGTGATTACGAAGACCGTTAGAACATCCTTCGATAAATACCAAAGTTTGTATAGAATTCCTCTTACACACTCGACAGGAAGCTATCTGATCAAAATAACTTCCATTTTACAAAACATTTCATCATTGTATCCTCGACTCTCTGTATCTATTATTCCATATAAACATCAATGGCTGAAATTCATGTAAAAGTAGTATAGTAGGTACAATACAACACATATTTTTATATATAGTAATAATATACAATATAATATTAAATTAATTTTTATCTAAAGTATTATTTTACGTATTTTAATCTAGTAATAGAATTTTTATAACTTTAAACAAAATTTAAATCATGAATGCCCAATTGACTTTTTAAATGCAAGAATTTTTATAGTTTTAATAACCCCAAGTAATAAGTGTATCTGTATGGGTTATTTAAAATTTAACGGTTCATTGCTTTCAACTCTTTAGTAGATGTTATTGAAGTTATCTTTACGAGCAAAAGATTAAATTTAGATACATACTTAATTAGCTACGGCCTAGTTTAAGGAATAGTATGGTTTAATTGTATATTATTAATGTTAGTTATATTTTCTCTTCTAGTTGTACTTTTATTGAATTTTAAATATGTTTTCTTTCAATTTCTTTTTGAATTTATCAAAAAAATTTCTTTCAAAACGCGAGAGCTATTTTCGGTTCTACGTTCCGTCATTTTTCTATAAAACTTTTAGAATTTTTCAAGAAATCCATTTTCAAATGTGTAGAATTTTCTTAAAGGGTTATAGAATTTTGTACCAATTTTCTTTTCAGATTTTGAGAATATCTCATAATGCTTTTATCCAAAGAATAGTTTTTAACATTTTCTCTTATAAATTACAACAAATTTAAACTTTGAAATAGTAAGAATGTTTTTCGCAGAAGTTTTAACTTATTTTTCCAGCAAATTCATTTTTTTTTTCATGAACACATGATTTTTTCGAAAACATATCAAAATCCTTTATCAGGGATGAAGGCAAACATAATTTTAATAAAGCAAAACTATCAAAAACTATCGAACTCGATTTGATTCGATCAATCAAATGCAATCTTCCGAAGTACGTTTAACCAACCAATATGGTCAATTATAGAAAGCAGGGCCAATTGTCCGAGGGTAACAATCCGAAGACACTAGTAGTGTATTCAATCTACAAATATAAACAGAATATTACGATAAAGGTCAATAATCCAGGTTTATTACGAATGAGGATAAAAAAATATTGATAAAAGATGTCATGAAAGTAAATAAATAAAATTTTCAACATTTTCTATTCTAAATTATAGAAATTTTCTTCGAAGGTTTATCGAATTTACCAAAATTTTATTCAGTATTTTACATTACTTTTTCTTGAAAATGGAATGTCTAGATTTTTTTTAATACATTTTCATCCAGCTTTATAAAACTTTTAAGCATTTTTCACAGTTTTTACTAATTTTTCTTCAAGATCCATAAATTTTATCAGTATTTTTTCAGTGTTTGAGAAACTCGTCTTCCAGTGTTCTACAAAATTGAAATTTTTCTGTCTCAATTTGATTCTAAAATTTTCCAGCAATTCCTTTTCCAGAAATCTACAATGTTGAACAGTTTCTCTTTCAACTTCTTTGAGGGTTCTAGAATTTTTCAGCAGCTTTTCTTTCAGATTCCTAGAATTTTTCGAAACATATCTTTTAAAATCACGAAAAGTAATATTTATAAAATTTTCTTGCAGTGTTTTACAATTGTTTCTCTAAATTTTCTATTCTCTATATTTCTGCTTGGAGAATTCTAAAAGGGTTTTCGAGTGTTATATTTTTTTTTTGATTTCCTCTTAAAGTTTTTTATAATATTGAAAATTGTTTCTCTCAATTTAAGGTTTTTTTTTTCAATTCTAGAAACGGGAAGATTCTAAAATTTTCCAATAAGTCTTCTTGGAGAGTTCTCAAATATTCAATATATTATATCTCAACTTTAAATACTCTTTTTCCGAATTTCTAGAATGTCTAAATTTTTAGAATTATTTAAAAAAATTCTAAATAACGAAAAGTATTTTCGGGAGTTCTAAAATTTTCCGAAAACTTTTTAGCAATTCCTCGTCTAGTAATTTACAATATTAAACATTGTTTTTCCTAATTTCAGGAATTTTAGGATTCAATAAACAAGGAGATTCCTAGATGTTTCTTGAAAAGTTCTACAATAATCAGTATTTTATTTCTCAATTTTAAGAACTATTTTTTCAGTTACGAAAAGTGTTTTTGCGTGTTCCAACATGTTCAAAAATTTCCTAACAATTCCTCTTCCAGTGTTATTTAATATTAAACATTGTTTCTCTCAATTTTAGGATGGTTATTAGGATTCTAGAAACGAGAAGATGCTAAGATTTTTCCATAATTCTTTTTGAAGAGTTCTACAATATTTACGATTTTTATGTCTCAACTTTAGGAAGTCTTTATTCAGGTTTCTAGAATTTCTAAATATTTAGAATTAATAAATAAATCTTTTCTAAATGAGAAAAAGTGTTTTCGAGTATTCTAAAATTTGCTAAAATTTTCTAGCAATTCCTCTGTCAGTGTTTCACAATATTTAAAATTATTTCTCTCAATTTCATGTTTTTTATGATTCTAGATACGAGAAGATTCTAAATTTTTCCTCAAGGTTCAAGCTCATTAGTCAAAGAGACTGAAACACATGTCCTCATTCTTAAACTCGGATTCCTCTTTCTCCTCTTACTTCTTGGCCGAAAGGGTGGCAACAGGGGAGACAGCAGGGGTAGAAGAAGCAGCGGGTGTAGCAGCAACGGCAGCAAACTTGCTGTAATCCTTGATTGACTCCTTGATGGTGGCGGCTTCCTTAAACCTAACATCAGTAACTATAGCCAAAAGATTCTTGAATTCATTGGCGATTATGTGTGGAGCAGATGCCGTAGTTGGGTAGCCAGTGCTCTAACAAACTCCAGCCAAGATATTAGACCTAAGATCCTCCGGCTTGATGTCCAGAATTTTAGAGGCGAAGATTTTGCTAGAATCGAAAACCTGTTTGACCAACATCAGAAAAGACCTCTCTCTTCCAAGCCGTTTCCATCCCGACCAAGATTTCCAAGGGTACCATTGAAAATATTAACAATGTACACAACTTATCGCCAGATTTCAAGTTGGAGAGAGCTTGGAAGAAAGACGCCTTTTCTGGGCCGGAATGATGATGGACAAAGGAGCGATAGAGCTGGGATGAGCTGGAGCACGAAAATTGTTCTCCAGGAGCTTATCGCGGACCTCGACGAGATCGCCACAGGTAAAGACGAAACCCACATAATCACGGATGTGCGGCAGGTGTTTCCCGAGTGCGCTGTTCCTCTCCAGGTGTCCCTTGATGACCTTGCGCATAATGCCCACCCCCATGAGGACATATGAAACATATGGATTTGCTGCATTTGATTTGAACCGACATTTTCAGCACTCACATTAATCTTCGAGTAACAAGTACAAATTGTAGGAAATAGTTGGTTTTCCAAGTCTTCTTGTGTGCAGCTACTCTAAATTTCAGAATGTTTAGAATTATTAAATAAATTGTTTCTAAATGGCAAAAAGTGATTTCGAGAGTTCTAAAAATTTTCTAGCAATTCCTCTTCTAAAATATTGTACATAGTTTCTCTTAATTTCAGTTTTTTTAGGATTCTAGAAAGGAGAAAATTCTAATTCTTCTTGGAGAGTTCTACAATATTCAACATTTTATTTCCCAACTTTAGAGAATATTTATTCGGGTTTTTACAATTCCTAAATTTTCTTAAATTATTAAACAAAACTTTTCTAATTGGCGAAAATTGTTTTCGAATGTTCTAAAATGTTCCCAAAATTTTTTAGCAATTTCTCTTCTAGTGTTTTACAATATTAAACATTGTTTCTCTCAATTTTAGGGTGTTTTTTAGACTCCTGGAAACGAGAATATTCTTTTTTGAGAGTTCTATAATATTCGACATTTTGTTTCTCAACTTTTTTCCGGTTTCTAGAATTTCAAAATTTTTAGAATTATTGAATAAATCTCTAAAGTGACGAAAAGTGTTGTCGAGTGTTCTAAAATTTCACCAAATTTTCCAGCAAATCCTCTTTCAGTGTTTTACAATATTTAAAATTGTTTTCTCAATTTCAGGTTCTTTTAGGATTTTAGAAACGAGGAGATTTTAAAACTATCCCCAAATTTTCCTTACAGAGTTCTATAATATTCAACATTTTATTTCTCAACTTTAGGAATTTTTTCTTCGGGTTTCTAGAGTATATAAATTTTTAGAATTATTAAAAAAATCTTCTGTGATATTCCCATAATTCTACTTGGAGAGTTCTACTATGTACAACATTTTATTTCTTAATTTTAGGGACTTTTTATTCAGATTTCTAGAATATCTAAATTTTTAGAATTTTTAAATAAATATTCTCTAAGAAGCAAAAGTGTTTTCGAGAGTTCTAAAATTTTCCTATTTTTTTTTGCAATTACTCTTCCAGTGTTCCACAATGTACAATATTGTTTCTCTCAATTTCAGGTTTTTTACTATTCTAAGATTTTCCAATAATTTTCTTAAAGAATACAATATTCAACATATTATTTCTCAACTTAGAAACTCCTTATTCAGGTTTCTAAATGGCAAAAGTGTTTTTGAGTGTTCTAAAATTTTCCAGCAATTTCTCTTCCAGTGTTTTACAATATTAAACACTGTCTGAATTTAAGAGTTTTATAATATTATTATTATATTCAACATTTTATTTCTCAACTTTAGGAACTCTTCGGGTTTCTAGAATATATAAATTTTTAGAATTATTAAAAAAATCTTTTCTAAATGGCGAAAAGTGATTTCGAGTGTTCTATAATATTAAACATTGTTTCCCACAATTTGAGGGCGTTTTTTAGAATCCTAGAAACGAGAAGATTCTAAGATTTTTATATAATTCTCTTTGGAGAGTTATACAATATTCAACATTTTATGTCTCAATTTAAGAGACTTTTTTTCAGGTATCTAGAATTCTTAAATTTTTAGAATTATTGAATAAAACTTTTCTAAGTAACGAAAAGTGTTTTCGAGAGTCTCTAATAATTTTCCTAAAATTTTCTAGCACTTGCTTTTCCAATATTAAACATTGTTTCTCTCAATTTTAGATTATTTTATGATTCTACAAAGGAGAAGGTTCTAAGATTTTTCAGAGACTATTTTTGGGTTTCTAGCATTTCAAAATTTTTAGAATTCTTAAAAAATTAATTTTCCAAATAGCGAAAGGTGATTTCAAATTTCTAAAACATTCTTTCTCTTACTTTCAGGGTGTTTTTAAAATCTTAGAAACGAGTATATTCTATGATTTTTCTATAATTTTTATTGGAGATGACAATAATCAAAATTTTATTTCTCAACTTTAGAGACTCTTTTTTCACGTTTCTAGAATTTTTAAACTGTTAGAATTATAAAACAAATATTTTCTAATTATTTCAGAAATGAGAAGATTATAAATTTTTCTTATAATTCTTCTTGGAGTGTTCCAAAATGTTCAACATTTAATTTCTCAACTTTATAGACTTTTTTCAGGTTCAAGAATTTCTACATTTTTTGAATTATTGAATAAATCGTTTCTAAATGGTGAAAAGTGTTTTTGAGTGTTCTAAAATTTCATAATTTTTTTAACAATTCCTTTTCCAGTGTTTTATAATATTAAACACTTTTTCTCTCAATTTAAGGTTTTTTAGCAATGTATAAACGACACAATTTTAAGATTTTCCCATAATTCTTCTTGGAGGGTTCTACAATATTCAACATTTTGTTTTCCAAGTTTAGGGATTCCTTACTTGGGTTTTCAGAATTTCAATATTTCTAAAATTATTAAATAAACCTTTTCTAAGTGGCGAAGAGTGTTTTCGAGAGTTTTTTTTTCTGGTCTCTTCTAGTGTTCTAAAATATTGAATATTGTTTTTCTAATTTCAAGTTTATTTAAGATTCTAGAGACGAGAAAATTTTAAGGTTTTAAAATAATTCTTCTTTACATTTACATTTTATTTCTCAACTTTGGAGACTGTTCCTTTGGATTTCTTCTGAATATTTATAATTATTAAAAAAAATCTTTTCTAAAAGGTAAAAAGTGTTATTGAATTATACAATTTTCTAGGAATTCCTCTTACTGTGTTTTACAATATTAAACATTGTTTCTTCCAATTTAAGGTTTTTTAAGAACTCTAGAAACGACAAGATTTTAAGATTTTCTCACAATTCTGCTTATAGAGTTCTACAATATTCAACATTTTATTTCTCGACTTGAGGAAATTTTTAGAATCATTAAAAAAGTCATTTCTAAATGGTGAAAAGTGTTTTCTCCTTTTTCAGGAATTCCTTTTCTACAGTTCTACAACATTAAACAATTTCTCTCTTGAGATAATTTTTTTAAAGGTTCTAAAATTATCATTATCATCTAAAAATGTTTCATCAGTTTCATTTCCAAACGTCGAAAATTTTCGTCTCTACAATTTTTTAAATTGTTTGTATCATTTTAAACTTATTAACACATTTAATAATGTTGGCTTCATTAAATAGCGGAATACCATACGAAATGGTGTATTTAAAGGGTTCAGCAAAAGTAATATTAGATGATGATTCTACATGCACATCAAAAAAAGCAAGAGCAAAAGGGGTAACAATTTTCTTAAGATTTCTAAACATCGCATCACCATTATGCATTTGGGAGAGAGTTTTTGTGGTACCATTTTTGAACCACCAAATCTTCATAGTTTTTTGGGGTCGATTAGCACGTCTTATCAAATTTTGTCTAAATATGTGTTATGCGACGCTTTGGTCAAGACTTGTATGATGCCTCTGAGTCAATTGAACTTCACTTATAAAGATAATAATCCTTGAGCCTAATTTCCTCCCTAGGATTACGTAAACCACAGTGGAAAACAAGATTTATGTAAACCACAGTGGAAATGAAGATTTACGTCTAACATATGAGGATACCGTAAGGTGGAGTAACTGTAAACCAATGAGTTCAATGCAGTTAGGGCTTTAATTATGTAATGAAAGATGACTGACATGCATTTTATTTATGCACTTCCTGGTGGAAATTCATTACAAACTAGGATGCAGCAGAAAAAATCCTTTAAAGTATTCATCAACGTCTTTGAAGCGAAGTGGAGGAATAGGAAGGTCAATAACAGTAGAAGTGTAAAAGAATGTGCTGGATATAGGAAGATTCAGGTACTTTTACATGAAAATATTTCAAATGTAGTAATTAATGTAGTTACTTGAGTACGTGAAGGTTAATATCACTTAATTAAAACACAGTTATATTCCTTTCTTCACTTTTTATTTTAATTAAGTTAGGTAATTAGACTGATTTTGCGGAATGATTTAAATTCCTCAACGCTGATATTTTTTGATTGATTGTTGAGGCACTTTGGCGTTGAAAATCCATCTTCATTTTTAATATAATGAAACTGTCAGATTTTTTTGTTTTTATACTTTGATTGTATTGGCTGTTAATTGCTCTTTTAAAGTTTGTGATTATGTTACAAAACCCAATAGTGCATTTTCTGTTTTTTTTGTGTGTGTTTGTTTTAAAGACTTCATTTGTTTCACCACACTGCGGCTTCTTCAGGCGGCGTAGAAAATATAATTTCGTTGTCTTAATACTGATTCTTTTTCCCGGCTGATAAAAATCTACATAATATCCATGAAGATTGTTTTCAACATCAGTTTCCGTTGATTGTTTGCATTAGAATTATTGAACACTAGCCAATTGAATAGGTTTTTCTGTTAAGAAGATTTACTAGTGAGGTGTATCGCCATTTTTTTAAAACAGACGCGTCCTCATACTCTTATTACCTTGAATTTAGTAGGCGGAATATTTAATTCCTTATTTTATATTTAATTATATACACTCTACTCTAGTTATGCTCCGCAAATTTAATGTATGTGGTCGCTATAATTAAAAACTATTAGTTTTTTTTTTTTTCTTGGAAAGGAAACTAGCCACTAGAAGAAATATTTAATTTACGTTATTCAAACACAAGAAGTGAAATATGTCAATATTGTTCTACACCAGTAACGATCTATTGTTTAAGACATGCAAGGTGATTTACAAACTAATAGTACACACTTAAGTACTCACTGCTACTGGATAGTGGTTACCTAGGTTTTAACTGCAATTACAAATTTACTTTGCATGAAGAATATTTAAAGAAATTCTGTGGTACTATTAATATTATCTGTCCTAATTCTAATTTACACTTGTCTTTTTAAATATATTAAAGTATTATGCAACGTAAATAAAGAGAGTTATTAAGGTTGTAACATAATTATAAATTATTATCAAAGGATTAATTTTGGTTTACATCATATTATAGAAAAATCGCAACACATAGATTATGTGTATTTGTTGAGTCCATGTTTATAACGAGTGGAAATTTGAATAAATAGTCTGGGTTATGTTTTGTACTTCTAAATAAATAATTATAACGAGAAGTACAAAACATAACCCAGACTATTTATTCACATAGATTATGAATTTGACAAATAAGTACGTACTAATAACCTTTCTTCACATTTTTATTTGAATTACCAAATGTACAATTCCAACACAAAGTGACCATTATCGATGGATTAAGACTGGTAATTCAAATACAAGTGTGAAGAAAGGTTATTAGTGCTTTATTTGTCAAATTAATTTGATCTTCACGTAACTCAATAAACCAATTTAGTAAAATTATGATTTTTAAAAATTACCTAAAGAGCTCCTCAAATATAAATCTGCATTAGTACCACAGATTTAATTTGTGGAACTTCAAATAAATAAAATAATATTTAAGAGAACATATAAGTTATATTTTACCTTCGACAAGTTCCTCTTCGTTCGTATCAGAATCCTCGAATGACCTCCGTAGATTCTCCAGCGTGTCTTCCGGAACCTGGAACTGGAAGGTATGCGAGCTGATATAATTGACCAATTTGTCCATCAAAACGGAGTCAAGGACTTCTTCGCGGGCGATCGGGTCGATGGGAAGGGTGGCCGGATTGAAGTACCGCGACGAACGTTTAACGCCATCGCTCGGTACCATTTTCAGCCCGGCGCCGATGTTCAAAACATTCGGCAGCTGCTCGATATATCTCAACGCCCTTTCCTAAAATGATTACAGCAAGTATTAAATTTAATTATAATGGCACTTTTTTTAATTATAAGTATTTCAATGGTAATAATATGCGAAGAGACTAACTGTTTTAACCTATTGTTTAGATTTCTCCCAGCAATATTTATTGAGGTAACGATATAATTACGACTTATGTGGAGATTGTGAACTGGTTTACAGCTATTCGCAATTAGATTAAAATACGTTGCCTGTAAAAGCAATGTTAAG
Organism: Ontholestes murinus; assembly: GCA_963969525.1. Lineage (NCBI taxonomy): Eukaryota > Metazoa > Arthropoda > Insecta > Coleoptera > Staphylinidae > Ontholestes > Ontholestes murinus. The sequence goes on from OZ018390.1 coordinate 12,080,565, forward strand.
GAATTAAAGAATAGCTGGAATGGTTTTCACACGCAGTGACATTTTTCTAGTGTGTGAAGAAATATTTATTTTACTTACTGTACATATTATCAATAAAGGAAAATTATCGATTAATTATTAACACGCTGTTAATAAATCTATAATTCTCCTTGGTTCAATAGAATCAAAGGCAAGTGTTTTTTTTTTAGTTAAAAGAGGAAAAGAAATTGGAAAGGATGCAATGTGTAATGTAAAAAGGGGAAAGTATGAAGCATAACACGAAGAACAATTCAATGTATTTTTAGAATCAATCAATTTAATTTCAAATTTAATTTAACCTATTGATGCAACATCACGTAAACGTTGAAACTAGTTTAAAACTTTTTAATTGATTCAACTCAAATGTTTTTTTTCTATTTAGTGCAATGAATAGAGAGTTTGTAATTAAAATTATTTAGTTTGCTTCTTTCCATAGCTGATGTATTAAAGTAAAAATAATTGTATCTTACGAGCTATGATTAAATACTCATTTTGCTTAAGTTTACACATTTGAAAGACAAAAATTGCATTATAAGATATATACTAAATGGCGATTCAATTTTTCACTTTCCCTATATTGAATATACAGGGAAAATATATATAGGGGTGGCCTCTATCCCACCCTCCAATCAGTAAAACATTATCAAAAATTATTTGAAAAGTTTGTATGAATAAATCTTTAAAAATTACAATTATTGATGGTTTTGCTGCTTACAAAACAATAAAACCTTGTACGTAATAAAAAATAGAGCATAATCGAAAAAATAAGGCAGAAAGACCTCTGGTCGATAGCCTTTTGACAAATTAACACATTAACACCTCATTCATTCTTCATTATTCCAATGTAAATATGTACAAAATTTGTCAATAAATATATGTTACTACTTGAAAAAATTAAGTCTAAAAATATAATCCGATTAAAGTTATTATTAAATAATAATAAACTATGTTCACTTAAATTATCATTTGTGAATAAAAATCGGCAATTGATTAGTTGATATTATGTACAGTAGTGTATACTGGAAACATTAAATTCAACAATGATTTGACGGTGATACAAAGGGTGCATTTAAAGAAACTTCGAGAGGAACTGGATCTTCGAAAAAGTAGAGAAAAATTAAATTTAACTATTAAATACGTTAATAGACATCCACTAATTATCACAAACACCTCAAATGAAAAAAGCTAAGTGTGTATTTCCCAAATGTTGGCGGTCTAAGGGCGAAACTTAAAGAATTTATTTTATATGCTAATTGTTCCTTTTATGATATTATTGTTTTGGTTGCTCAATCTGTTAATGACTCTGAACTCTGTCTTGAGGATTTTACAGTCTATAGAGTAGATCGTTCTTACAACAACAGTTCAAAATCTAGAGGCGGTGGTGTTTTGATTGCCGTTCAACGAAATATCCACAGTGAGTGTCTATTTTCTGCGGTTGATGTTGAACAAGTTTTCAAATAATTGATTGATGAGGCTGATAAATGTTGAAAGTTCATCTTCACTATGAATAAAACTATATAGTTACTTTCAAAAATATATTTCTTCGCCTGAAGAAGCCACAGTGTGGCGAAACAATTGTAGCGTCTTACAATATATTTTTGAAAGTAACTATATAGTTTTATTCATAGTGAAGAACAAGTTTTCGTTAGAGTATGTAAAAAGTTCATGATTAGCTCTAACTATATCCCACCTGGTACTAATATCCATCATTACGAAAATCGTGCGTTAACATTAGTTTAAATATGTAGAAGTTTTGAAAATGATTTCTTCAGATTTTTCGGGGATTATAATGTCGCGCTGTAGAGTAGTAATGGAGATTAGGTATCAGACATGTAATTCTGCACATGTATTGGCGATTTAACGCAAATTAATGCTATTCCCAATCAACAAGGATGCTACTTCGATATAGTCTTCTCTAATTCCAACACTGTTAAAGTTAATCATGCGCTTGATTCTTTGTGTTGAACGGACATTCGGACAATAGAAACTAATAATCTTCATATTGTCTACATGTCTCTCTCAGAAGGTATTCTGCAGCAGTATTAATGGTATATAAAAATGGGTTTGAGTGAAAGAACTTACAATGAAGAGAAAATTTTAAGTATATTTACATGCTTTTTATTATAATTTTGTATTATTTTGTTAGGAGTTAAGATAATAATAAATAAATATAAACACTCTGGCTTAAAAAATGACTATTTCTATTATACATTGAGTATATTAGAAATAAAATATTCGCTTAGTGATGCAGTGGATTTGTTTGCTAATCATTTTTCTTCCATGTATGCTGAGTCTGATTCAAATACGAGTCCAAATATTCAACTAGATTGGTCAATTAATTTGTGTATTTTAAATGTTACTTTTACAGAGGCTTATGCTTTAAGAAATTTAAGCGATGCGTGTAGTGTAGTCCCAGATGGCACCTCAAGCTGCTTTCTAAAGAAATGTAAATTTTCTCTGACGAAACCAATTTTTAAAATTTTTAATGTATCTGGAATAGTAGTTACATTAAACCAGTTTTTAAAAGTGGAATTAAAGGAGATATTGAAAACTACAGGATAGTGTCTTTAAAGTCAGTATTACTAAAAATGTTAGATCACTTAGTTTCTGATCAATTATTATGGTCTTGTAAAGATATCATAATTAAAGAACAACATGGTTTTGTAAAAAATAGATCAACTATCACTAATCTGCTTATTTATACAACTGATCTTTCGGAGTCCTTGGAAAATAAATACCAAGTTGACGCTATTTATACTGTTTTTTCCAAGGCCTTCGATCGTGTGGACTATAATATTTTATTGAAGAAGTAGAGTGCAGGCGAATTTGGTGAAAACGTGGTCGATTGGTTTTGTAGCTACCTGAAGTTAGAGTTCAGCGCGTTACAATTGGAAAAATTACTTCGTCCAAAATAACGGTTACGTAGGGGTAGGCTCGGGGTTCTCACTGCGTCTCTATTCTATTCTTATTATTTATTAATGACATTGGGCAAAATTTAAAACACAGTCAATTTCTTCTCTTTGCTGTCGATCTAAAGTTATACAAATGAATTGAAACTTTTGATGATCAACATAAATTACAGGCTGATTTGGACTCTCTGGCTATATAATAATAATAATAATAATCTTTATTGTCCAACAGATATACCATAAAAGGACAAATAACAAAAATGTATAGAATTCTAAAATTCTATATGGTGTGAAGAGAATCGTTTATATTTAAATCTAAGTAAGTGTAATTGTATCTATTTTCATCGCCGTAAGGCTAATACCTTTTTACATCTGCTAATTAATAAAGACAATATTAAAGACCTCGGAGTATTAGGAAAACCCCTCCAAGCGTTGTGCTGTCCTTTGCTCGTCACCTTGGGTCCCTAAAAAAGTGATAGAACAAACGAGGGCTGTCCCAGCCAGGGGAGCACAACGGGCCTAGTGAGGCCTAGGTGCTCTAGTCAATGATTTGATCACCCTTGGCAAGCTCGATCCAAATCGAAACTCGAGTCACTTTTTAAATAAATAGTGTGATATCAACAAAGTGAGTTTTACTTTATTTAAATTTGCCTATTTAGGTTCTACTTGTTTTTATAATGATTGTCCGGCAGTATTTTATCTTGGTCTTATATAATTTATTAGAATCTGTGATATTATACACTTGTAGTGATATACAGCTGTGATATTTTCATTTGTATGCATAAATTTGTGTGGGTTTATATATTTATTTATGTACCAAGTTTTATGTATGTATTTATATAAATCTATGTTTCTAATTTATTTATTTATTATTTATTCTCTTATATATTTATACTTACTTATTTGATTTATTAATGTAAGAGTAACTTTACACAATTCAATAAGTGCTCATGATGTAAGACATGTTTAATCTATTTGTATTTTCGTTGTGCGTGCATTATTGTAAATGTTATAATTATTTATATTACCTCATTTTTATTTATGTTATTTATTATATTATCCTTAGGCCGAATTTGTATCCTACCATAATGTAGTTATTCTTTATTGTACATTTTGTTAAAATGTGATACCGTAAAATAAATAAACAAACAAACAAACAAATATAAATGACCTTCTATAGCTAATCTTATTTAAGTATGATTTAAAGCCTTTCCACGACTCAAACATTTTACTTTGTCAATTTTCTTTTATTCAAATTTTGTAATTGAAATTATTGCAAACCGCTAGGCCCACCCATCAGGCATAATTTTTTTAATTTACTCATTCAAAAAATTTGTTTTTTATTCAAAAAGTTTTCAAATTAATTTCACTTCAAACTGCGAGACGATCAGTAATTGAAATTTATATGTATATGTAGGGTGGGTGAGTGGCCTCTATCCCACCCACCAATCAGTAAAAATTTTGTATGAATAAATCCTTGAAAATTGCAATAATTTTGTGTTTATTTATATTTTGCAACTTCTAATTAAAATCCTTGCTTATGTTTTACTCATTGGAGGGTGGGATAGAGACCACCCACCCACCCTACATACAAATGATAACTTTAAATTCTAATTGTTGATGATTTTGCTGCTTACAAAATAATAAAACCTTGTATGTAATAAAAAATAAAGCATAATCCAAAAATTTCAGTTTAAATATAAATTACCTACTATAGCTAATCTTATTTAGGCTTGAATTAAACCATGTATATAATTTTAAGTAATTTACACTCAAAAATTTTACTTTGTCAATTTTCTTTTATTCCAATTTTGGATCAGTAATTAAAGTTAAAATATAATGTAGGGTGGGTGGGTGGCCTCTATCCTACTCTCCAGTCAATAAAATATCATCAAAAATTATTTAAAAAATTTGTATGAATAAATCTTTAAAAATTACAATTAGATTATATTTCCTTACATGTGATATTTTGATTGGTTTATTTTTATATTTAATTTATATTTGTTATGGTTTGTAAGAGTATTTATATAACTTTGTTTTCGACCTATACTTTTATTTTAATTATTAATGATATTTTAAATTATTTATAAATCATTTTAGTTATACATCAAATCAATATTTGTTTCAGTTTTATTCGAATCTCTTTCCCTGTATAACATTGCACCTTAGCACTTTGCTCTTTCTTTTTGTATTAGTTTAAAAATATTTATTGTTATGTAAGCTTATGTTTTGACATGTATAGAACTTTTAGTTGCAAACACAAATACATATACATTTACATTTACATTAGGTGTCATTTTGCCTTAACTATCGTTCTTTATTCTTAATAGATTATATATTGCAAATTTGTTAAGCTTGTTTTCTTCTGTAAGCCATCTTTTTGTAGACAACTAATAATATAAGCATCCGGCTATTATTTAACAATAGCCGATTTCGCTGGACCACTCAACCCATTATTTCATGTACTGACGATGAATCAGCAGGCGATTCTTGCCATTTAGGCTAAATTTTTGCCATTGCCAGCACCTATTTTTGTTCCAATTTTAGGGAACTATTTTAACATATGTATGTCAATATGACATTTTATATACACATAAATAAACCTTAATATAATATTCCTTATAATAGTAATTGTAAACTTCTTACACAAAGATATAAAAGAATGAAAAGTATATATGTATCGTCTGGTATTAAACTCTCAAAATTAAATCGAATTCGAATAATATCTGGTTAAAATCATATTATTCAGCTCTTGTTTTAATATTCCATCATGTACTGATTGTCTCTTAAATTTATTTATTTCTTTCCTAAGTTGTAAACAGTCATTATATCTAAATGTAAGTTGAAAATAAAACTTGAAAATTTGAAATAAATGTATTTAATTCAAATTTATTATTTGTTAATTTTCTACAACGTGAAAATGATTAAATTATGAAATAAATTCGTTGGAATTTTTAAGCAATAGGATATATTTTGTTAATCAAGTTTTAAAATTGTGACTAGATTGACTTTTGTACTTTCTGCTACAAAGTTGGCGTATTAATTTATAACAAACATATTTAGTTTACATTTAGTTTTAGTTTTGTATTGGATATACTATTGCCTGTTATGTTGATTGATTTTAATGAAGCAATTCTAAATATTTTAATATTTAATTGATTCAGTTAACGGTTGTGGTTGATTGGGCTAAAAACTAGAATTTTATTTTGTACTCTTTCTATACTGATTCCTTTTTGATGGTGTATTGTGTTAATGAAGTTCAAAAATAGATTCGCTCTTCTATCTGTTCCTACAATGCTTCCTCTTATATCGTACACATTTTTATGCCATAGGTTAATACATTTTGTCTCTTTCTGAAATAAGAATTGTATTGTTAAGTTCTCTGGATAAGTTTCCAAAAACATATTAGCGAGGACAGTGACTGTGATTAATAGGTCGAAAGAGGAGCAAATATATTTGTTTTGGTTACTTTGGAAAGAACGTAGGTAATATTTAGTTCTAGAACCAAAAGTGACAACTGTTCAAAGTCACTTTTGGTACATGAAACTATATCTTATTGAAGTTTCTTCATTGTAGATTTGGATACGCTATACTTAACTCAGAATACAAATATAATTTAGTTAGAAACATCTTAAAAATGAAACAAAATGGACTCTAAAAACACGAGAGAGTACTCGGCCAAGAATTGTATCATGCAGTAATGGAAATGTTTCAGGAGCTTGTTTTTAAAATATATCGCCTACATTAATATCATAAATTTTGGATGGGAAGAACTGTGTTACCATGTCGCAGTATTAAGCAAAAGAGAATGAGAAACTGAAAGTTCTTAACTTTAAATAAAAAAATTAAAATTAATCATTTTGACATTTTTTGCCTATTGAAAATCAACTATAGGAGTTATATGAAATTTATATAACAAGTAATTGTAAATAATTTAAAATTAAGCAAATTATTGCGTAAACCTCATTGTTTTCAAGAAAAATCACAAATTTTTAATTTACACCAATAATATTGTAGTAAATATTTTATAAAAAGTGTAAAATGAGAGACATATGATGAATCTTATAGATTTGTTTAATTAGAAACGACGGAATTTAATGGATCGTCTATATTTGTTTATATTCCTCGCAGCTCTAATAAGTTAAACCCGTTAGCACGACATACAGTTTTAGCTTATCAGTTCACGCAGGTACTTTAAATAATCAGGATTTACTAATTACCTACTTAAGGCTTAGTGGTAAATTACTCTCGCAGGAAAAGTCAATCACGATTTTCACAAGAAAAAAGAAAAACTTAAATTAACCGGTTAAAACGGAATATTATGCTTACTGTATTATATATTTCAATTATCTATCCATCATTTATTTACTGAACAAATAACCTCTTTGACAGTATGATAAATATAATTATTCCATTTCATTTTAGTGTGATATTACTGTATAGATTTCAATTATATAATATAGTCAAGATAATCAATTTTAATATTTATGACACTTATAACCATAACTGTGATTGCAATATATAATTTTTCACCCATTAATTAATTCTAGAAGCGTCGTTGATCCGAATCAAGTTAATTGATCATCAAGATACAACTCGTGCTACAAATGTAAATTACCACGACATTAGATATTTACGAGATTCGGAAATAGTATCCGCAGTTTGTAGCCTGCTTGTTACAACTAGCTGTAATTGGAAAAATAGGTGTGCAAGAAGTCTGCACACAGGCATCATTTCCCACTTACCGTAATAACAGCAATCTCACAAATCCTTTTACTTACTGCTGCTGCTAATGCTAATATCGCATTAAATCTTCGCAATAAATATTATTATAGTTACATGCACATATATTAAAACATCATTTAAACAAGAGAATCAGTTGAATTAGGCTAAGGTATTAATTATTGATTTGAAATTGTTAAGACCTGAATTAATAGGGTCGCAACGATCGATAATATATGCATGGTCTGATTACAGTATATTAATTACGTAATTAGTTTGTGATCAGTGTCACGGAATTATCTTCAATTAAATGTCCTAGTATACACGGGATGTGTTGATTTTTTTGACATAATTAATTACAATATTTGGCTTAGAAAGTTTGTTATACTAGCCTCGATTAATAAATCTTTTCTCAGCTTAAAGAAGCGTTAAAAATTAGTTTTAGCAATTTAATTACTGATTAAACTAATATATAAATTATGACAGCTTAACATAAATTGAGAAATTAGTAATAAAGACACGGTGATTGGTAATTTATGGCCACTATATTTTCTGGATGACGTTAAAATTTGCTTAGAATTTTAAACATTTCAACCTTTAGTATACATCTTGTAACTCTAATTATATATGATTTAGTAACTAGATACTCCAAGTTAAACGTTTTTTATATAGAAAACACACAAAGTCTTTAAATAATAGGTTCTTTGCCATCAAATTCATCAGCAGCTAAAACTTGCTTTTTGCAACTAACGAGCAAATAAAAGCAATAAACGTACTTTCTTCCAGGCAATTTTTAGTCAAAATTGTTTCGCCTCAAGTACAATACATCTTTTTCAGACAAGAACAAAATAATAGTTTAAATATTACATTAAATCCTTTTATTTTCAGAATGGCAAAACGTAAATCGTAAACTGAAAATTACATCTTGATATAGTTTACAAATAAATAAATTATTGTTTCGTAATAGAATTTCCGATTAAGTACAGTTGTTCAATAACATATGATGGATGGAGTAATGTCACGCTATTTTAAGTAACGGAATGTCAAGAAACCCGTAAGAATTGAGCAAAATGTGGTGTAATGTAAAATATGTTCATGGACCAGATATTATCAATCCATAAATAATAATGCCACCATTTCATAAAGTATTTTTATTTAGTAAATATAATTGTAAAATAATACTGCTAAATTTGGTAAAATGTTAACTTTCCTTGGGCAGAAAGACCGATGGTCGATAGCCCAAACGGACAGACTTACCATTATTGTAAATCGTCTGTATATATTCCTCAAAATTGTATTAAGTGTTCGAATAAAGATATCATTATCTATCTGTTAACTTTCCAAATTATGCTCCATCTGAAAGAACAAGCAGTAATCTGAAGGATCAATGTCAAATTTAGTATTGTGTTAATGAATTATATTCGCACCTATTTATTACAAGAATTTTTGATCATTAAAAATGTGTGAATAAAAACTTGAGAAACAAAACGTTTTGATTTAATCACTTTGGTAAATTTTCGAAAATGAAATACGATAACACTTTCAAATATTTATTTTGCTGTTCGCGACAATTGTTTCGACACACTGTGTCTTCTTCAGCGTCAACTATTCAGTTTTGATTTAAATATAAATAACAAATATCACAAATAACAAAATATTTATATTCTCATTAATTTGTAATAATTTTTGACACTTGTATTGTTCATTCATTTGAATTACCTCGAAATGGAGAAATATGTCTTAAATTATTAACAAATTAGTACACTAATTATTTTTATGAACCGTATTCTAGGTAATAGGTTAGTAGGAATGATACGGTATATTTGATGTACGGGAAAATCGCGAAAATATAGAAATCTTGGCTGAAACTCAAGTATACAAATCATTTTAACAGTGGGTTTGTTACAGAAAGCTCTGTACTTAAAATTAATAACTAGGCAGGCCTATGTGCAATTATTTTCAATAAAAGTTAACCTCATTTTGACAGTGGGTAAAACGTAGGAACTGGTGCATAAAATTACTAACAAGGAAGGTCTTCATAATTATCGTTATTGCTCAGAGTGGGATTGGTTTGAAGTACTAGAATACTTGAAATGTAACCAATATTTTATTCTAGTAAGACCTATTTTAATTCTCCACTTAGCACATCAGCATTAAAAAGATTTTGTAGGTTTTGAAGGCTTATAATTATTTACATTATTTATCAGAATATTAAAGGAGGTATGTAGAGGGATTCAGATGAATTGGACAGAGATTTAAAATATCAAAGTAAAAACAAGAAAAGAGGAAGAAAAATTTTAATTTTAATTTCAATCCATCTATTAGAAGAGAATTACAATAATATGAGAAGATATGGTACTAATTCAAAAAATTCTTGGCCATCTAAAAATATAAAATGTTTTATAATGATATAATCATATCAAATCATACATTTTTTAAATTTTGAAAAGTATAATTGGCATTATTTAAATATTAGCCTACACCGAAAGAATATGTATGAAATATTCAAATATTGTTGTATTCATTAAGTATAATCAATTTTGAGTAAATTCACAAGTTTTCAGATTTGCGTCTTTTGTTTTTATATTTTTTTCTGGTCAATTAAAAATTTGTACATTAAAATTTTCACTCTACTCTGATTATGTGTAATTCTATTAAAACTACAAAAAGTGAGTACTTGATTTCAATTGTTTCATCAAATATAATCAATTAAGAGTAAATTTACAAGTTTCCAAACCTGTGGCTTTTGTTTTTATATTTTTTCTGGTCAATTAAAAATGTGTAAATTAAAAATTGCACTCTGCTCCAATTTTGTAAAATTCAATAAAAATTACAGAAAATGACTACTTAAGTTCATTTTTTTCATCATTTTTAATCAATTTTGAGTAAACTCACAAGTTTTCAAATCTGTGGCTTTTGTTTTTATATCTTTTTTCTGGTAAATTAAAAATGTGTAAATTACAAATTGCACTCTACTCTGATAATGTTTAATTCTATAAAAACTACAGGAAGTGAGTACTTAAATTCAATTGTTTCATCAAATATAATCAATTTTGAGTAAATTCACAAGTTTTCAAACCATTGGCTTTTGTTTTTATATTTTTTCTGGTCAATTAAAAATGTGTAAATTAAAAATTGCACTGTGTTAAAATTTTGTGAAATTCAATAAAAATTAAAGAAAATGACTACTTGAGTTCAATTGTTTCATCATGTTTAATCAATTTTAATCACAAGTTTTTTTTTTCCTACTCAATTAAAAATGTGTATATTAAAAATTTCACTCTACTCTGATTATGTGTAATTATATAAAATCTACAGAAAGTGAGTACTTGAATTCAATTGTTTCATCAAATATAATCAATTTTGAGTAAAATTACAAGTTTTCAAACCTGTAGCTTTTGCTTTTATATTTTTTCTGGCCAATTAAAAATGTGTACATTAAAATTTTCACTCTACTCTGATTATGTGTAATTATAATAAAACTACAGAATGTGAGTACTTGAATTCAATTATTTTATCAAAGATACTCAATTTTGAGTAAACTCACAAGTTTCTAAATCTGTGGCTTTTGTTTTTATATATTTTCTTAGGTAAATTAAAAATGTGTACATTAAATTTTGCACACTACTCTGATTATGTGTGATTATATAAAAACTACAGAAAGCGAGAACTTGAATTCAATTGTTTCATCAAGTACAATCAATATTGAGTAAATATATAAGTTTTCAAATCTGTCTCTTTTGTTTTTGTATGTTTTTCTAGTCAATAAAAATGTGTATATTTAAAATTTCACTCTACTCTGATTATGTGTAATTCTATAAAAAACTACAAAAATTAAGTACCCAAATTCAATTGTTTCATCAAACGTAATCAATTTTGAGTAAATTTACAATTTTTGAAACCTGTGGCTTTTGTTTTTATATTTTTTCTAGTCAATTAAAAATGTGTTTATTAAAAATTGCACTCTGCTAAAATTTTGTGAAATTCTATAATAATTACAGAAAATGAGTACTTGAGTTCAATTCTTTCATCAAGTATAATCAATTTAGAAGCAATTCACAAGTTTCTAATTCTGTGGCTTTTGTTTTTATATATATTTTTTTTTCTGGTAAAATTAAAATGTGTATATTAAAAATTGCACTCAGGTCTAATTATGTGTGATTCTATAAAAACTACTGTTCAAGTGAGTACTTGAATTCAATTGTTTCATCAAACATAATTAATTTTGAGAAAATTTACAAGTTTTCAAACCATTGGCTTTTGATTTTATATTTTTTCTGGTCAATTAAAAATGTGTAAATTAAAAATTGCACTGTGCTAAAATTTTGTGAAATTCAATAAAAATTACAGAAAATGACTACTTGAGTTCAATTGTTTCATCATGTTTAATCAATTTTAATCACAAGTTTTCAAATCTATGTCTTTTGTTTTTATATTTTTTTCTGGTCAATTAAAAATGTGTACATTAAAAATTGCACTCTGCTCTGATTATGTGTAATTCTATAAAAACTGCAGAAAGTGAGTACTTGAATTCAATTGTTTCATCAAATATAATCAATTTGGAGCAAATTTACAAATTTTCAAACCTGGGGCTTTTGTTTTCATATTGTTTCTGGTCAATTAAAAATGTGTAAATTAAAAATTGCACTCTGCTCCAATTTTGTAAAATTCTATAAAAATTACAGAAAATGAGTACTTGAGTTCAATTGTTTTATCAAGTATAACCAATTTAGAGGCAATTCACAAGTTTCTAATCTGTGGCTTTTGTTTTTATATTTTTCTTCTGGTAAAATAAAAATATTTAAATTAAAAATTGCACTTCGAGCTGATTGTGTGGAATTCTTTTAAAAACTACAGAAAATAAAAACTAAAATTCAACTGTTTCATCAAGTATAATCACTTTTGTGTAAACTAACGGCTTTTAAATCTGTAACTTTTGTTTTTATATTTTTTCTGGTAAATTAAAAATGTGTAAATTAAAAATTGCACTCAGGTCTAATTATGTGTGATTCTATAAAAACTACAGAAAGTGAGTACTTGAATTCAATAAGGGCTTTAGAACATTTTGTTTGAGTTTTCTAGTTTCTTGAATGATTTTAAAATTTGCGATTGTTTGTTTAAATTTTTTTTAATTACAGATTTGTAGATTTTTGGAGGGTTTTAGAATTTTACTGTAAATAATATCTTATCTTATGGAATTTTTCCAACACTTTTTATTCTAAATTATGGAGATTTTGGAGGTTCTAGTATTTTATTTTGAGTTTTCTTTCAAACAGAATTTCCTAACAAATATTGTTTTTTCTTTAAAAAATCGAATTTTTCGAAGAATTTTTTTTTTTAATTGCGAGTAATTTCTTTAAAGGTTCTAATATTGTTTGTAACTTTTTTTCATGCTGCTATATTTATAGATAGTTTAGGAATTTAATTTCTAAATGTTTTTTCCCTTTAACCAAACTATTTTTTCTAAAATTTTTAATTCTAAATTGATAGGTCATACATTTTTATGCTTTTAAATTTCTGAATTTTTCTTTTATATTTCTAGATTTTCAAAGGGTACAGAATTTTCCTGTTAATTATTTTTTTTTTTACTGTTTCTCATCGAATTTTTATTCAAATTTCAAGTATTTTCTTTAAAGGTTCTAAAACTTTTAGGCCTTTTTCCTAGAATTCCAGAGGTTTAGAATTTTCCTGTGAATGATTTTCTACATTTTTTAAATCGAAATTTTCTTCCAAATTACCAGGATTATTTCTAAAGGTTCTAGAAATTCTCTGTAAATAATTTGTTTTTTTTTTACTATGTTGAAGAATAGTTTCTAAAGGTTCTAACATTTTTAGAACTTTCTTTTAAGAGCTCTAGTTTTTTTTTGCAGAATTTGTGTATCCTATAGTTATAAAAGGATTAGGAATTTTCCTCTAAATGTTTTGTTTCCTTTATCCAAACTATTCTTTCTAAAAATTTTAATTCTAATTCTTATTGTTTCTGATCGAATTTTTAATTTGATTTCGAGTATTTTCTTTAAAATTTTTGAAAATTCTTCTTTTCAGAATTCTAATTTTCAATAATATTTATCTAATTTTTTTTAAAGAATTTTTTTAAGCTAAATTGACGTTCTTAATTGTTTTAACAATTTTTCTTTTAGATTTCTAGATCTTTCAAAGGATTTAAGAATTTTATTGTGAATGATTTTTCTTCCTGTATTTTTCAAGTATTTTTCTAAAGGTTTTATCTTTTTTTTCAGAATTCTAGATTTTTTATCAAATCAAAATTTTTTCAAGAATTTTATTCTAAATTGAGAGAATTTTCTTCTAATTTTGATTTTTCTCTTAATTTATTCGAATTTTCTTTAAAGGTTTTAAAATTTTTAAGCATTTGTTTTTAAAATTATAAATTTTTTTATTAAATCAAATTTTTTTAAAGAATTTTCTTCTAAAATTGATTTTTCTCTTAATTTAATCGAATTTTATTTAAAGGTTCTTGAATTTTTAAGCATTTGTTTTCAGAATTCAAGATTTCTTATCAAATCAATTTTTTTAAAAGAAATTTATTTTAAATTGAGAGAATTTTCTTCTAATTTTGAATTTTTCCTTAATTTAATCGAATTTATTCTAAAAATAAATAGTTCTGAATTGAAAACAATTTGTAGGAAATTTTGTTGAGAGTTCTAGATTGTTGTAGAGTTTTAGAATTTTCCTATGAATGATTTTCTACATTTATCAAATTAAAATATTCTTCTAAATTGCGAAGATTATTTCTAAAGGTTCTAGAAATTCTCTGTAAATATTTTGTTTACTTTTAACTAAGTTAAAGAATAATTTTTGAAGATTCTAACATATTTAGAACTTTATTAGGATTATTTCTAAAGAACAAATTCTCTGTAATTAATTTATTTTCTTTTAACTAGGTTGAAGAATAGTTTATAAAGGTTCTAACATTTTTAGAACTTTCTTTTAAGAGATCTATTTTTTTGAAGAATTTTTATTTCAAATTGAAAGAAATTTCTTTTATTTTTTTTTTCTTTGAGATCTATAGATTTGTAGAGAGTTTTAGAATTTTATTGTAAATGATGTTTTCCCTTAATTGAATCGAATTTATTTTTAAAGATATTCTAAACTGAGAACAATTCTTAGCAAATTTGTTTGAGAGTTCTAGATTATTGTAGGGTTTTAGAATTTTCCTATCAATGATTTTCTACATTTATCAAATTCTTTCTAAAAGTTCTAGAAATTCTCTATATATAATTGGCTTCCTTTTAACTAAGTTGAATCATAGTTTTTAAAGGTTCTAACATTTTTAGAACATTCTTAGGATTCCTTCTAAAGGAAAAATTCTCTGTAATTAATTTATTTTCTTTTAACTAAGTTGAAGAATAGTTTTTAAAGATTCTAAAATTTAACTTTCTTCTAAGAGCTCTAGTTTTAAATTTCAGATTTTTTTTTAATCTAATCATATTTTTTAAAGATTTTTTATTTCAAATTGAGAGAAATCCCTTCAAATTTTTTATTCTTTCAGATCAATAGATTTTTAAATAGTTTTATGATTTTGCAGTAATTGATCCTTTCCCTTAATTTATACGAATTTATTTTTTTTTAAATATTCTAAATTAAAAACTTTTTTTAGTAAATTTTCTTGAGAATTCTAGAATGTCCTAGGATTTTAGAATTTTCTTGTCAATGATTTTCTACATTTATCAAATCGAAATATTCGTCTTAATTGCGAGGATTCTTACTAAAGGTTCTAAAAAACTGAAAATAATTTGTATTCTTCTAAGCTGAAGATTAGTTTTTAAAGTTTCTAACATTTTTAGAACTTTCTTTTAAGAGCTCTAGTTTTTTTTCAAAATTTTTTCAATCTAATCAAATTTATTAAAGAATTTTTATTTCAAATTGAGAGATATTTCTTCTATTTTTTTTTCTTTCAGAGCTATAGATTTTTAGAGTGTTTTAGAATTTTGCTGTAAATGATGTTTTCCCTTAATTTAATCGAATTTATTAAAAAAAATATATTCTAAATTGACAACAATTTTTAGCAAATTTGCTTGAGAGTTCTAGATTTCTGTAGGGTTTTAGAATTTTCCTGTAACTGATTTTCAAAATTTATCAAATCGAAATTTTCTTCTAAATTGCGAGGATTCTTTCTAAAGGTTCTAAAAAACTGTAAATAATTTGTATTCTTCTATGTTTGTAACTGAATTTCTAAATTTATCAAATCGAAATTTTCTTCTAAACTGCTAGGCTTTTTCCAGAGGTTCTAAAGTTGTAGAAATTTTCTGTAAATAGTTTTGTTTTCTTTTAACTAAGTTGCGAGAATAATTTTTAAAGGTTCTGACAATTATTAGAAACAATTTTTTGAGATCTCTAGTTCTTGGAGAATTTTAGAATTTTCCTGTCGATTGTTTTTTAATTTTGTTTAAAACTTACATTTTGATTTTGTTTTATTATTTATTACATAAAGGGTTTGATTGTTTTTATCAGGAAAATCATTAACGATTAGTATTTAATGTCATCATGTATATGTGGGGTGGGTGGGTGGCCTCTATCCTACCCTCCATTGAGTAAAACATAAGCGAGGGTTTTAATTAAAAGTTGTAAAATATAAATAAACACAAAATAATTGCAATTTTTAATAATTTATTCATATAAATTTTTCAAATAATTTTTGATGATAATTTACTGATTGGAGGGTGGGATAGAGGACACCCACCCACCCTACATATACAAATAAAAATTCCTTATCGTCTGGCTGTATCCAATGAAATGAATTACAAAACTTTTTGAATAAAAAAGAAATTCAAAAGTTAAAATTTTGAGTGAGGAAATTAATAAAATTTTTATGCATAATGGGTGGGCAGACTTTTAATCTAAATTAAGTAAGCTAGTTGTAGAATGTCATTTATATTTAAACGTAAATTTGGAGTATGCTTAATTTTTTATTTCATAACAGGTTTTATTATTTTTTGTAGCAAAATCATCAACGATTTGTATTTAAAGTTATCATGTATATGTAGGGTGGGTGGGTGGCCTCTATCCCAACCTCCAATGAGTAAAACATAATCGAGGGTTGTAACTAATAGTTGTAAAATATAAATAAACACAAAATAATTGCAATTTTAAGAGATTTATTCATACAAATTTTCAAATAATTTTTTAAGATGTTTTACTGATTGGAGGGTGGGATAGAGGGCACCCACCCACCCTACATATACCTATAAACTTTAATTCCTTATCGTCTCGCTGTATGAAATGAAATTAATTAAAAAAACTTTTGAATAAAAATAAAATTCAAAAGTAAAATTTTGAGTGAGGATATTAATAAAATTTTTATGCATGATGGGTGGGCAGATTTTTAATTTAAATTAAGTAAGGTAGTTATAGAATGTCATTTATATTTAAACGTAAATTTGGAGTATGCTTAATTTTTTATTTCATAACAGGTTTTATTATTTTTTGTAGCAAAATCATCAACGATTTGTATTTAAAGTTATCATGTATATGTAGGGTGGGTGGGTGGCCTCTATCCCATCCTCCAATCAGGAAAACATAAGCGAGGGTCTTAATTAAAAGTTATAAAATGTAAATTAACACAAAATAATTTCAATTTTTAAAGATTTATTCATTCAAATTTTTCAAATAATTTTTGATGATGTTTTACTGATTGAAGGGTGGGATAGAGGCCACCCACCCACCCTACATATATATAAACTTTAATTCCTTATTGTGTCGCTGTATCCAATGAAATTAATTACAAAACCTTTTGAATAAAAAAGAAATTCAAAAGTAAAATTTTGAGTGATGAAATTAATAAAATATTTAAGCACGGTGGGTGGGCAGACTTTAAATCTAAATCAAATAAGCTAGTTATAGAATGTCATTTATATTAAAACGTAAATTTGGATTGTGCTTAATTTTTTATTTCATAACAGGTTTTATTATTTTTTGTAGCAAAATCATCAACGATTTGTATTTAAAGTTATCATGTATATGTAGGGTGGGTGGGTGGCCTCTATCCCACCCTCCAATGAGTAAAATATAATCGAGGGTTGTAACTAATAGAGATTTATTTATACAAATTTTTAAATAATTTTTTAAGATGTTTTACTGATTGGAGGGTGGGATAGAGGCCACCCACCCACCCTACATATACATATAAACTTTAATTCCTTATCGTCTCGCTGTATTCAATAAAATTAATTACAAAACCTCTTGAATAAAAAAAAAATAGAAAAAGTAAAAATTTTTAGTGGAGAAATAAATTTTTTATGCACGGTGGGTGACAGGAGTGGCTTTTCATTTACCGGTATATACCCTTGAGCATATAATTATATAAAATTCGACAATCCGCTATATAACTGAAAAATTTAAAAATTCATTATGAAAGTATGCATAGATATTATGCCGATTTAAATATGTCTGTTATAAATGACATATTACTACAGTTTGTTACATAGTAGCCTTATTTGGAAGTAAATTTAGATGAAAAAAAGACGGGAGGTATAAATGCTTAGTATTGTCAAGATTACATATCATCCTTATTAAGAACTAATTTCAAAAAAGAAGAACACGTTAGGTGTAAAGGCTACGCCTTTATATCAAATAATTGGATGATAGGGGTTCATTACCGTTCCTCATTAGTGATCAATGCAATCTAATTCGTTCTTGTTCTCACCACTGCAATGTGGTTTTGCATATGTAATTAGAGTAATTCGTAGTCCTAGTAGGACACTATAGCAAATTACTGTTACACGTTTACCTGGATGTTCAATATACGTAAATTGACTCAAACAGAATAAATAATAATAATAATAAGAAACTAATAAAATATTAAATGTCTAATTGTGGAGGCGTTCGTTTTGTGGTACATCTTAAATTAAATATAATATTCCTAAGAAACGTTCCATGAGAAATTTTTACATGTTTTGGATTCAGTAAATCAATTACGTAAATTAAATTAGAACAATGTCGTCGAGCTTTTATATAAAATCTGTCATCAAAATACCATTAAAAAGTAAATTATAGTCCCCATAGATGATTAAGTATAATAAATGTAATAACTAAGGACTAATACAAAAGAGGCATCAATTCACCTGAAGGAATTAGTGTCCTATTATTATCAAGATTATTAACTCCCCGTCGTCTCGAAATTATTAAATCATGAATAACAAAGGAAAGAGGGAATTAAACTGTTCTATATCACTGAATAGAGAAGAGAATTGTATCTAAAAGATCAAATGAATTGAAAATAATTTTTAGATGAATGTTTGAAGTGAGTAGCCCCTATTAGAATGTAATATTTTCTTTTAAATGTTTTATTTAACTGAAATCTACACTACACAAAAAGATAACAAAACTTTACCTCTTTGTTTCTAGTTGGGATGTATACATTGAAATAATATTTAAGTGGAATACGTTTATTTATATAATTAGTAATTATTATTAAAAAAAATAAGATACCTACCTTAACGCATATACTAAAAGGTTTATTACCGCATTCCTCCAATATACTAACAGCTTCCTCCATAAAAACGTCTTCCAGTTCGGTACTACCCGACCCTGCGCTGGCGACGAGCAGTACCGAGAGCGTCAACACAACAATCCCCTGGTGGTTCATGGTGAACATCCTTCAAGTGCACAAGGACAACACAGACTGCGAGCTCGCGATAACTGTCCCGGTTATATTAGCAAAGTATTAAAAGCAGCACATGTTCGCATATAGATACTAGTTTTGCCTTGTGGGACCGTGCACGTTCCAGTTAGGTGTATTTGCTTTGGTACTCACCTAGTGGCGAAGAATCACCGCAACGGTCCACCGTGACATAAACATATATTTGAGGTGCACTTGAGCGGATATAATGCCAGACGTGCACGAAACACGTAAAAAGGGTCATATCGATATTAACGAATTAACTGTAAGCTCCTCCTCGCCTCCGCAATTAGACGATATCGCGTATAGATCGCCAGTTGAAGCCGACGATAAGTGTGTCTATGTTGCGAGCCATAAGGTCAACATTACCGTAAATGCTGTAAGTGGCAATAAAGTCCCTCGTCCTCAACCTCCTCTCTTCTTCACAATGCAGGAAATTCCTACTAATGGAGAGATTCGATAAATATGTCGCCACATGAGCCACTTTATTGCTCGCACAGGTAATTCCATCGCCTAGACGCAATAACTGTTCCAACGGTATCAAATCTATTCTACATGTAAAATAGTTTTACATCATCTGGCATATCAAAAAAACAGCTCATTATTTAATTCAACTTCAATATCTAAATCTTCACCTCTCCGTTATCCAAATATATTTAAGATTTACATTTTATACAAATTTCTTCATCTAAAATAAGTGGATATTTAACAGCCTTTCCAGACGTTCTGTTTGTGGTTAGAGAACCAAGAACTTTGCATTTGGTAACATTATATGTAACTAATAAGTGTGTATTTATGATTGCTTCATACGAGACAATATATTTTACCTTTATATAAAAAGACGTAATATTTACAATATGTAGATTATGTTTGACACCTTTAGTAGGTGGTTTTAAATATCCTGTTATTCTACGACAATTGCCTAGCCATACAGTTGCAATGTGTCAAATGTATCAATCAATCAATCAGTGTTCTTAATTATTACCTAATATGGCAAGAGTTGCATGAAGTATGCACTTCTTCAAAGAGTGAAATTTGATTAAATTATTTTTGTTTACTAAGCTAAATCTTATGGAACAATATTACATCATTTTTTTTTTAATGAAACGTCAAAAAGCTGGATATTTTGGGCACAGCCTCCGAAATAAAATATTCCTACAGGTGACAATGGAAGGGAAAACACAAGGAAAATCCAGAGTTGAACTAATTGATTGAACACTGATATTATCGATCTGTTACTTTCACTGCATCTTGAGATATCTTGAAGGCTCTAGTTTAAAGGTTTTATGGTACTTTCTTCTTCCCGCTCGGAGAATTATCGATCTCACACTCGAATTAATTCACTCTGAAAGTACTTAAAATATGATAAATCCAGTTGCGCACTTTTGGCATAACCTAATTAACAGGCCAGCAAAAAATTTGTGATTTGGATTTGTTAATCTTTTTGAAGTTTCGGTAGCTAAACTAATAGAGAATCAAAACTTGTTTGTTTCCATCATGCACAATTTTTTAAGTGTCTTATTTATGTTTTTTTAAATGACATTCAGTCAGACCGTCGACGAATGAGTTATAAATAAATGTCTTTGTGTAACAATCACATTCATTAGTCTGTTTGCGTGATGCAGCCATGGTTTAGTGAGTGTAGTAAGCTTTGTCAAAATAAGCGAATTACTGTGTGCTATGTGTGTGGTTGTTATGTGGTTTATAAAAATACATCACTGTTAAAACACCAATACTACGCGTATTTTAAGGTAAAGATTGGTGATCAAGAAAAACATTGGGAACCACATGTTGTATGTAAGATATATGAAGAGGTTTTAAGGCATTGGAGTAATGGAACAAGGAAATCCCTACTCTTTGTAATACCAATGATTTGGCGAGAGCCTACAAATCACCACGACGCCTGTTATTTCTGTATATGCAATGTAGCTAGATATAAGACAAAACATTCAAAATACATAATTTATTTGAATCTCTAGTCTGCAATTAGACCAGTGCCACATGGTCCTGATGTTCCGCTACCTGAGAAACCAACAAATTTAAAAGATGTTACAAGCAGTTCTGAACCTGAAGTTAATGAATACAACTTTATCGATTCCCAAATACCAAAATTAACGACTTAATTAGAGACTTAGTTCATTCAGAGGATCTTTTAGAAATTTTGGCATCTAAACTTCAAAGAAAAGCAGAAGACGTTAAAATCTCGTATTTTAGTAAACGCAAGTCTGAGTATTCAGGTTAATTTGATGAAAGTGGTTGTTTTTTTGCACCGACAATTCCACTCTGATAAACAAACTTGGGGGCACATATAATCCCGATAATTAGAAGCTTTTTATTGATTCTTCCAAAACAGCCTTCAATCTGTTCTCCTGCACAGTGGGAATGTTTTTTCATCGGTACCCGTTGCCCATTCTGTACTATTGACGAAAAGCTACGAAAATCTGCTTGATAAATCAAATACAATGATCATATTTGGAAAATTCCCGCTATCTCAGAATTTTTTTCGGTTCTCAAATAAGATGATTAACAAAAGATCAAGAATTTGTTTATAATATGACCGAAACTAAGAAAGATGTATGGTTTTCATTTGTTAATGTTATTGAAGGATTTTTTGAAAATTGTGTGACTTCTACTAGGACAGTAGTATTCGATGTTTTTTGTGTGAGTGGGACAGTCGAAGTAGACATCAGCATTGGAAGAAAAAGGAATAATTTAACTCCCGAATAAAAAAATATTTTGCACAAAAGTCTTGTTGATCCACAAAAAAATCTTGTAACCTCCACTGCATATTAAACTAGGATTAATGAAACAATACGTTAAAACTTTAAATAAAGATGATGACTGTTTCAAATACCTTCGTAGAAAATTTCCCGGGAATTTAGATGCAAAATTAAAGGAAGGAATTTTTTTCGATCCTCAAGGTAATTGGAAAAAACACGAAAATATTTCGTATTTTCTAATTATTAGTGAATTTTCTCAAGGTAATTAACGAAGGTCAAGAGTTTGTTAATAACATGACCGAAACTGAGAAAGATACATGATTTTCATTTGTTAATGTTATTGAAGGTTTTTTTTTTTGGGAAACAACAAGGACCCTAATTTCAAGGAAATTGTGAAAAACATGCTACAGAAATGTATGGAATTGGGATGTAATACGAGCATAAAAGTTCACTTTTTACACAAGGTTAGAGTTTCTACCAAGGCATGAAAGAAATGGAATGCAAGTATCAAAATCGGTGGAATGTTTCAATAATGGTTAATTACTGCTGGTCAATAAAAAGGGACAATCTGACCCTGGAATACAGAAGAATCCACTAAGCGAAGTTTCTCATCTAAGAAGGAATATTCTTTTGGAAAGAAAGGAAATTAAAGATTGTTTACTATTTGTAATTTATTTTTGTCTTTGTATCAATAAAAGTAGCATCTATTTTAATCAAATTTTTCATTAATTTTTTTTTAACATTGATAAAAAATCAAAATCAAATGTTATATCGAAGTCAACTTTCAAACAGTCAAACTTTGTTGGCCTGAGTTATATACAAAACTGCAATTGAATATGATTTCAAAAAGTGCTTAAATTTCAAAAAGTGCTTATGTTTTACATATATAAAGTATAGACTTTAAAAACAATAACATTTTTAAAACTGAATTTACCAAAATCTGAATCAATTGTCAAAATATGTAAGCGTTGTCAAGGTTGGTTAAACATATTTAATTCTTTTAATTGTCAAGATCCCAAAGAGAAAGAAGTAGTCGATTGTCTTCAGAGTTTTAAGCTGGATAGGATGGTTACTCTTAATAGTAGGGGAAATAATTGTATAGATAATATATTTACAAACCAAAATGTTAACAACATTACTACAACTAAAATGGAAACAGCGGTATACGATCACGTGGGTAGTATGAAATTCCCAGAATTTAAACCTCAACTCAATCCTAAAATTTGCAGGCCCTTTACAAACCATGGTAAGTTAAAACAATTAAGAGATACTTTTAGGCAAGTGTCCAGGAAGTAATAACGTCTTTTAGTTTGGTGCCATTTTGTCATATGACGTTTGTCAGTCGTGCTTGTTTCATGTTTGTTATTTCCCATCCTTCCCATTTGCAGCTCGCTAGCTTTTTTGTGGTGAGTATTGTAGTTTGATGTTTATTTTCCTCATGGAACAGATGACAACCAAGCAACGTATCCAAATGATAAAAAGTTATTACAAAAACAGTGAAAGTCCCACGACAACCATTCGTGATTTGCGTGCGACCCTCAAACCTAACGTTGCTTGAACCAAATCCTCATTTTGGAATTTGATTCGGACTTTAGAAAACACGGGTTCTGAAGCAAATGTTAAGAATACAAGACGACCGCGTTCTGTTCAAACACAAAAAACATAAGGTCCGTCGCCACTCTTTGCCAACCCCTTAGTTTTAGGGTTTTTTTCGCCGTCTTCTTTGACAGCATCCTCCCAACGCTTCCTTGACCTTCCAACTAGCCTTTTGCTTTCCACCTTGCATGTGTACACTCTTCGCCATTCTTAGCAGGTGTCCTGTACATTGAAGTATCTGTAGCTTTACAATTACTAATACCGGATGTTCTTTAAAGATGGTGTACAGCTCCTGATTTCGTCGGATTCTCTACACATTGTTTTCTTTAATTAGGCCCAAAATGCGCCGTACGATCTTTCTTTCGAAAGTGCCAATTTTAAATTCGTTGTTTGGTGTTAATATCTATGTTTCACTGCTGTAAGTAAAGATTTTGACTATTAGAGAGTCGATGTGTGTAGCTAATCATTTCCCTCCGTATTTCCTAGGCGTCGATTGTGGTTTAACTGCCCTAAGCCTTCTTTTACTTCTTCTAGTGTAAGTGTGGTTGTGAGCTCGATTTTTGTTTCTTCCTCCTCTGCATCAGGCGGGGAAAATCTGTGTTCTGTCGCTCTCTTATTTCTTCTTTTGTTTTCTTTAGTAAGTCCTCGAAATGATTCCTATCTCTAGAGTGTTGTACGCAGTTTGAATCCTTGCCTTGTTTGTTTAAGGTATTTGAACTCGTTCCTTATGTTGTGTGTCTGGAAATCTGTCTCTATTTGGACTTCTTAATCATTATCATATTTCCATTTCTTTACTCTTCAGAGATTATCTTCTTCACTCTGTTTACTTGTATCGATCTGGAGGCATATCATATATTGTGTTTTCGTTTCTTTTGTTATTAGCTGCTCTGCACTCATCATCAAACCATACTGGTAACTTTTCGTTTTTGGATGATCCTAATACTTTATATGCTGTTTCAATGAGGGTGGTTTTTAATTTGAATTACTTCCATACACTCATTCTCAATAGATTTCTTCAATATAGCCGAGATCTCTTCAGCTAGTTTTTGGCCAATTTTTCGTATTTCAATTGCATTGATGTTTAGCTTATGTACCTTTTTGTACTTTCATTACATCTGTTTGTTAATCTGGCATCGATATTGAAATGATCGGAGTCTTTGTTTCCTGACATTTAGAATGTTTCTGTTTTTAGTTATACCATCTAGAGGCGCCTAGATGGCTTTATAGATATTTTGATGGAGAAAGAAAGTTGAGCTGATTATTAAATTGATGCTTGCTGTAAAATCTATTAGTAGTTCTCCATTATTATTTGTTGTGGTGTGTAAGCTATGTTTACTCAGAAGGTACTTGATCTTGGCATTCATGTGTAAACGTTGTCAAGGTTGGTTAAACATATCTAAATATATTTTCATCTCTAAAAAAATAATAAAATAATGTCTACTGTTAAAGATAGTAAAATGGGGTTGAGAAATTAATCACTTTTCTCGTTCTAATAAATTTAAAATAGGAAATATTCATTAAATCGACAGCAATGCGTTTCATTAAGACTAAAAATAAGTTACTTATTGAAATAACTACTAACCTATAGTACAGGACAGTTATTGTATTATGCAAAAGTAAATTGCGTGTAACAAATAGGAAAGATATCAAAACAAAA
Organism: Ontholestes murinus; assembly: GCA_963969525.1. Lineage (NCBI taxonomy): Eukaryota > Metazoa > Arthropoda > Insecta > Coleoptera > Staphylinidae > Ontholestes > Ontholestes murinus. Next base: position 12,105,825 of record OZ018390.1, read on the forward strand.
CTACTTTGAATGTATTCATTTGATTGTTGAATTAAAACACTTGTTAATTATTTTACTCCGACTAGTTTCGACTATAAGTCATTCTTAGTTTCTCACTTAACCCGTGGTGAAACATTGTATTAATTTCTATCTTTAATTTAAGTTAAAAAGTTTTTGAGCGAATTTGGCGAAAAGAAAAAACTTAATTAAGATTTAACGCTACCTTGTGAAGTATATTTCATTTATGGATCATATTTGTGGGGTTAATATGTTTTTTCTTTTAATATTGATAAATGATTGCTGTGTGAAATAGTGGAAATTGCATTCTATTGGTCTACGAGAAGCCGAATTATCAATTCGTGCTGTAGCCTCTAACATGTGACAATTTCGCTATAATTAAAAAAAATTAAAGTAATTATAATGTTTGCATATATATGAGACGTACTTTATACAAGTATTTTTTTAGGATAAGGTTAATAGACTATTATTTCGATCACCTTTAACTCCACGCCATGATACTACAAAATAAAAATAGTTTAATAGATTAATAATATAAGCTTAATGTATCATAAATTAAACACAATTTTTACATTGTGAAACTGAATTTTTATTTGATGACTATAGTTTCAATACAATGGCGTTAAAGATTTTAGGTCCAGTTAATCGTTGATTACTAGGATTCCCTAATTGGCTTGGGCTTTATATATTTCTAGAGACTCGAAGAGGAAAACGTGTCGTAAAATAGACCTAAAGTCTCTAGAATTGTATTAAATTTTGTTAACAAAAACGGCTTCCTTAAATTTGGAATATTGTAAGAAACATGTTTTTAAATGTTTATACATGGCTTGGCTTTAATACCTAAAATTAACTTAAACATAGTTTCATATTTAGGAGAACATAATTGAAAATTTATTCAAGAACAATAAAATATTTCGAAGATCAATTTTCTAATTTGTTAAAAACTTGCCAAACAACAATTGAAAATAAAATAGAAAATATTATTTAAAATTTACTAACTATTAACGTATTCAAGAGTTTAATCTTTCACACCGATCGTTGCTTTATGATCTCTAACTGTACGTCATTATACTGAACAATAACAATAGTTTCAGTTTTGTACTGAGATGTGAATAAACTCAAGTATTCTAGATTTTGATTATGGGTTCTTGATGGTCGCACATTTGCCGAGAACTTCAAAAAATTAGAGCAAAGTTTTCCTGAAAATGGTTTGCATCAAGAAGACAAAAGCTGATGAAAACGTTCTAATCAAAATAATAAACTTAGTCAAAATCTTTTAAATATATTAAAACTATTAACAAACTGTACGAAAAACATACAAAATTGTTTTTTGTCATTATGTAATTTATTCAAAAGTGTTTTATAAATATAATCATTTTCAACTGCGTTATTAATAATTTTTAATTGTTTTCATTTGTCAAATTTTAAACAGATTCGACCGATTATAGTATTTTTCTCAATTTAACCAATTTAAGTTTTCTTAAAGAAACACTTACTGGTTTTGAGATAAAATTGTTTTTTATAGTTTATTTTACAATATGTTACTAGTTTTTTTTAAAATTTTTATTATTGGGTAATTTTAATTTCTTTGTTTTCAGCAAATTTTTTAAATTGTTGCAAAAGTTTAAATTGCAACGTTTAATAACATCCTTTCTTATACTTCCAAAAAACTCAAAAGAGTTAGCGATTTTGAAAAACATATTTTTTTATTGTCTAATATATCGTTGAAATGGTGTTAATTATATGTATGCCAATGGTGAAGAGTTATAGAGCCTACTTTAAACTACTACCTTCTATCCTTTTGGTATCAGTGGCGTTCCTTTTGAAACCAGTATAATAACTTCTTTCGAACAATAAAAAGAGCTGCACATTGTTGATATCACACACAAGATTTATGAACTGATTGACCACTTATTATTAATTAGACACAAGATTTATTTTGTGATATCAACAAAGTGCGTTTTCTTTTAAAATTCTGATTCCAAGATATAACAAAATAATGGCTTCTACCACCAATTACATTTCTAAGATTTTACGAAAGGTCACCTTTCTCGCAGCAGTGTAACTGGTAGAATTTAAATAATGATACTAAATACGTAACACATATTTACAATTCATCGTAGATCTAAAGATTTTTTTGTCATCTTGTATGGAGCATCTAAACATAGAAGAACTTATGAACTCAACTCATTTAAGATTTCCCCAATTTGTTCTTAGCATCAACCATCACCAAATCATTAATCTTTTGTACCGAAACCATGCGCTGATTATTAGGTTCTGCACATTCCTAAGATAACGAAAATTATATTTTAAATATATGGTGGTTTTCACGAAATAATCCATCATCATATTATATATAATAATTCTACCAATTGTTTACAATGCTTTATTGAAATTCAGTTATGCAGGGGTGAAACCTCTTGATTAATAAACTGCTTTATATATACAGAATCTTTATTTACAGATTTTTTTTGTACATAATGGTATACATATATTTTAATTATAATAATAAATACAATCTCTGTAAATGGGATATCGACCCTTTGGTCTTTCTGCCCATAATTTAAACATGTTTGTTGGTGGACAAGTTCTATAAGATTTTATTTTCTCAAATAAAGATTCTGTTAGGTTTCAACTGCATTATTAAATTACAGTTTATGGTAAATCTTATTGATGATAGATGTGATTATCAACTAAAATTGAAAGACGAAATTTAAGATCTTATGCTGCACCTAATTTAAGTTAAATAAAATGATAAATTCAAAATTTTCTTAATATAATAACATTAATCTTCATATGTTTTAAAAACAAATTGAAAGCATTTTAGGAGAAACCATATCAATTAGCAATCGAGTACATTTTATGGCGGTGATTTCTATGAGGCCAAACATTCTACCCACTTTGTAGAAATGCATCAGTGCTCTTTTAAAAGCAATTGATTGCGTCCTATCAGGTAAATCTGAATAATAATTTACGCATATAAAAATATATATTATAGGCTCTTATTTCCCTTGTGCTACACAGGTGTCTTATAATCATTGCCAAAAACCTCTAAAAGACGAAGAATTTTGTTGGAAAGCAATCATTGAGAACTCAATATTTTGAGAGATGTGAATGACGATGAGTCTCGGCAACCTATCACTTCTGAAGTAAAAAAAACAGCCTGTGGCTTCAGTAGAAGATTGCGAATCTGTAGAAGAAAATGAAGTTGCAATGTCTAATGCTTTAACTGCAGCACTAACCTCATGGAGTGAGTCGGCGAAAAATATCAGAATAAATTCATCCAGAAATGAGAGGCAAATCCTGATAAACAAATTCATGTCCAAAAATGAAATTATCAAAAATAATTATATTGACTATATTGATTGGATGAAAATATGACTTAAATAAACCATATGAATATGAAAGGCTAAGTTATTTAATTTTGATAAATATAGTATATGGTTAGGGCTAATAATAATATAGCCCTTGTGTGGATAAAGTTAACTTTGTTACGATTTCATTATTAATCAAGGTAAAATCATCAAATGACACCTCGTTACGGGCTTATGGAGCGATAGTTTTTTTACAACTGTTTAACGTATTTCTTAACCGAACTTTTGTTACTTTGATAACCATTTTACCACACAATTTGCTGAGATATCTATCTCGCAAGTATTGTCGAGTTTGATATCTCAATGCTTCATGTTTTATGATTCAAGGCATCGTGTTTCCCATAAAAAAAGCATAATGAAGAAAAGGGCTGTGGTTTTTCTAATGAAGTGATCAGAAATGATGTATGACAACAAGGACGTAGTAATGGCCTCAAATTGTTATCAGATCTTGTTTAACAGTAAGAGAAGTTGCAAAAAAGTGTTTGAATGTAGCTCGATCAGAAGATATTCGTGAATAACCGTGTACCACAAGTTTAATAGATCCAAGAAATGGACCTTGTGAATGTTCACCCACGGCAAAGTTGTATAATATGCCAATACGTGGATCCAATACAAATGTCTAGTTGAGGCTCTGGGTATTCTAACAAAAGTTGTTTATGATCTTTTGGGATTGAGAGCGCACATTACGAAAAGTAAATAAAGAGTAAAATTGGTTGTTCTTGCAATAGAGTGGCTCTTTCTCCATCGCTAATATCGACATAAGCTAGCAAAAACACGTGTTTTGAATTTTACAAATGAATAAATATTACAAGCTTTTATGTAAATGCACAAATTCTGCAAAGAACGATTTAAACGCAAACTGGAAGAATTTTAGACTGAGGTTTAAAAACTTGTAAAAAAATAGAATCTAGTGAGGAATTTTCCTCAAAATCTCAGAATACATATGGAAATAATGCGTTTTTAGTTATAAATGAAAACAGTCATTATAGTCTAGTAAAAATTCAATAGCAATGATTTAATCCTAAACTGGAAGAATTCTAAGTGAAGACCGACTTTAAAAAAATTGTAAAAAATGCAATCAATTGAGGAATTTACTTCAATTTCTCAGTATGCATTTAGAAATATGTTTTTCGTTTTATATAAAAATCATCACCGTAGCCTAAGCAAAGATCAAAAGCAATGATTTAAACGTAAACTGGAAGAATTTTAAGTACAGACTCACGTTTAAAAAACTGTAAAAATATAATCGGTTGAGAATTTGCTTCAAAACGTAGTACATTTCAAAATAATGTGTTTTTTAGTTATAATTAAAAACAGTCACTATAGCTTAAGAGATTCTATATTGAATACAATTATAATATTTATCAAAAATATTCGATGTTTGGAATGTAAAATTTACTTTCGGTTAGATTTTAGCTACTTTATTGTTATATAATATTAAATCTAAATATTTTATGTAGACGGCTCAGAAGCACTAATGGCTAAGAAACTAAAGTGATTGGACAGGCTCACTATTCCAAAAGCTGCAGGGTTTTGCTAAGATAGTTTCCAATATTTATCAGATAAAGATGGTACCACAAGAAGAAGGAGAAGCTAAATATTTCCATTGCCTCTCATAAAATTTTGTATGATTCTATAGATGTATAATTTCCTATTTGAAAAAAAATAATATTATATGCATTTATTTTAAATTAAATTTTTCAAATTTAATATTAAGATTATAGTCTTTAATAAGATTTTTTCTAAAATTTTTAAATTTCAATTTCAATAACATATATAGTCATAAAATAGTCAATTATAATATTTGAAATGCAAGAATGTTACTAAAATCACTTACCATTAATCGATTAATGTTTAAATGCCTGTTATTCAAATAAGCATAGATACTTAAACCTAAGATGTTTCTTTTGCTTACGCTTATACACTTCTTTGTTTGGGCACATTTGCACATACACTATTTTTTTACAACATGACACATCTTGCTCATTCTTCCGTTGGCATTGTATCCGTAATTACCAGTAATCTCGACGACCAACAAAGCACGAACAATAGTATTACAAAACGCCAACGATAAAACCGTTTATTAAAACCACATTTAAATATACCTTTACACAACACCGAGGCATTATCATATTGTCAACATTACACTTACCCAATTTTATTCAAATGTTGCACTCTGTAACGTTCGCGACATTATTTTTTCTTCTTGCAGCAATTTACCGCTTGACAAACGAAAATTTCACCTTGCACCCATTTTTCCCATGACAGAACAAATGGCACTTCGGCCCTGGTCATTGTATGGTGATTAACACAACAAATTAAATCGAATGTTGCGAATCTTCGAGGAGGAAGTACACTCGGTGAGCATGGGAGAAAGAGAAGAAAGAGAAAGCATTTCATCATTCCATTGTCCGAAAAGATCTCAGCGACAACCACCCACTGTAACATCCATAGTGTGAACGATGTGGTTTTACGTAAAAATAACAAAGATGTTTTTATACTTAATGGTATACAATATCAAAAAAATAATTATAATATAATTTAATATACAAATAATAAAAATTCATCTCTAAAAAAATTTAAAAACTTATTTTTTTCTAAAATACTATGTTTTATATCTTATCTATAAGGCTAAAAAGTGTTATTTGCAAAGATTTTTCATTCTTATTTTTAAATTAGAAGATTAATTCACCATGGGTTAAATGAGACTTTTATTCATCGCCTACTTTATAAAATAATTTAATTACAATAAAATACATACTTCAAATAACAATAATTATATAAAACATATACTATGTGTCTGATGAAATCTTAAAACCATAACTTTGTGGTACATTTAAAATCAGGAACTTTAACAGGCGATAAATAAAATTGTATTTTGTTAATACATTATTGTTAATTATTCTTATTATGAATATTGAAAGTACAGTTTTATGGTATTTATAACCTGATAAAGTTATTGATATATTTATCTGTTGCTTGTCATTTTGCGCTTTTGAGCAATCCTGTGAACGTTGCGCAATTTATTTACACAGGATGTGTAATCTGAAAATTCACTTCAATTAAAAACGCCTCGGCACTTTCACTGAAAAAAAGAATTGAATTGGCGGAACATGATTGTTGCCTATAAAGTCGGCTGCGTGGGCGGATTGAGGGATTTTACAAAATGCTCTTCAAGCTAGTGGTCGCGGTCGCCTGTGTGCTCCAAGTGATAGGGGCCATCAACAAGTCGGGAACAGGTGTCAGCATCAGGGAGTGCTTATTGATACATCAGCCGGGATCTTTGGGATATTGTATTGGGAATAGTGCGCTGTCGACGCTGCGAACCTTCGACACCAGTCCGGAATTTGATTTGGTGGACGGGCTGACTTTTACGAGGGACGAAAAGATGTACAGGGAGGGTTACAGTTCCGTTCTGGAGGAGAGCGATCCTAACGATTTCAGGTAAGAGATTAATTTGTGTTTATCACTTCAGATATTTTTATTATAAACCTTTCACAGACTGTTTTACTAATGTTATACTCAATATAATATATATTTGTTTCTCATTTATCACTTGGTGAAACATTATCTTAATCTTACCCATTGCAAAATGCTTAGTACATTTGGGAAAAATCTCATTAATAACTAATGATATTAGTATAGGTTATATTTGATAAAAATAATAATAAGCTATGTTAAATTGTCAAAAGAGCTTCAAATGATAGCCTTTTAAAAACAAGAGCATGATAGAAAAATGAGGCACCATCTCAATAATTACTTCCTTAAATTTATTAATTTAGAGTTCGTTTCCCAAAATATCTGTTAATTTTTCCAATAGAATAATAATTATCATTTTTATCTCATTTGCTGTCAGATTGTGTAAACTGAATCAATTTATAGTTTCTTTTAAAATTCGAAATTATTTTATTACAGACAAATAAATTCAAGTAAACACGTTCGGATATTGTTAATATTTTCTAAATTATAATATTTAAAAGGTTTCCTAGTAACTGGAGTGAAGGTTTTCCATATAAAATTATTTCTATTTATATTATATATCATTAGAATCATATTTGCTTACTGACCTCATAACATTTCAAATCGTCAATTTTCAATAGCTATATTTTTATATTTACCTATTTATAGATATTGGCATACATAACGAGATATACGAGATATGATATAGTAATTGGATCCTTACGCCCTATAATACTTTCGCTGATAACAAGATTTACGATGTTGATATATTTTGAACAAATTCCACTGTAAACTGAATTTTACACGTAACCAGTTGATTAATATAACATTTAATAAATTACATCAATAATATTAAATGTAGAATATATATTTATTATTATGTACGTATGTGTTACTATTAAGCAAACAATTATATAAACAATATGATCTGCAGATGGGTAGATTTTTTTAACATAAAGTGTATATATGTAATTTTTTGTAAACCCTTGAGTGTGTTGTATTGATTGGATTGTGGATAGAGGCCACCCACCCACCCTACATATATATTTAATCTTCACCCACCGATTTACTTTTATTTTTCAATTAAATAAATAATAAAAATGTTAGTATTATTAAAAAAAACAAATGAAATACTCGAAAATTATTGACAAAATTGTTTATACATTTTTGTCGTCACTTAAATAAAAAGCATCGATTACATTAGTAATTTTACATCTAACTGCATTAATAAATAAATTGAAAATTTTGAATCCTACTCGTTAGGCTCGGATTCAATTTTTTAGAATTATTTTTAAAAATGTTATGTAATTGCACTTCATTTAAATCGTTTCTCTAAGAAAATTCAATTGATTTGAAGAGATTTTCTATATATGATGAATTAGTTTCTCACTTAACCCGTGGTAAAACATTTTTGTATTGATTTGTTTATTGAATGTTTTTTTATATCTTTATTTACACTAAAATAAACTTTTTTCATGTGAATTACGGACTTTTTTCATAAACCCTTGATTATATCCATCGATTGGGGGGTGGCTCAGAGACCGCCCACCCTAAATATGCATTTTAACTCATCTATAAATCAACTTCTAGTTTCCAGCAAAATAAATGGTGAAAACGTCGTTATAATTCGCCCAAATCATCATCAGTGTAACACTTTAAATCAATGAATATATGTAGGGTGGGTGGGTGACCTGAGACATACCCTCCAAAAGGTATGCGAGGGTTTTAGTGTTTTATTAAATAATCATGACAAAAAAAATGTGAAAGAATTTCTAAGGTGAATTGCTTTGTAAGCAAATGAATTTTTTGTAATCCTTTGAGTTTGTTGTATTGATTGGATTGTGGATACATAGCCCTTTTTATTACGGGAACTTTAATAATTTCCATTAGCTATGTTAATTATTGCTGACTTTCAATAATATATTTCATTTAAAATTAATAATACATTTTTGAACTTAAAAACCTTTTATAATAATTAAGCTGTAATTATTATTCTATTAATGTTACCAAATAATCTGAATAATATAGACTAATTCCGTACTAAATATATAATGCCCGTTGTAAATCAATAAACATTTCAAAACATTTTATAACCAGGAATTAAAGCAAACAGTTTGTAATTCTGTGCATACTTTGAGAAAAGCTCCAGCTTGCGGTAATTTACTTATCTTACTTTATGAAGTAGCTTATTTAGTCGTCATTAATATTAAATAGCAGAAATACATTATCAAACGACCTAATGAAGTATACATTGTTCAATTATAAGCTTTAAAATCATATGAAAATATATTTTAATACAATAATAATAATTAATTCTTTGTTTGTATAACTGTATTTATTTTACACTAGTTTCGACAAGACACTTGTCAGCAGTATAAAGTAAATACAGTTATACAGACAAAGAATTAAGTATTTTTATTATATAATAACATGTATAACGATATATTACAAACTCTCTTAATCATTATAACCTAGAAATTAAAAATATTGAATAACTAGATTTTAAAACAATCAAATTAAAAGATTTGTTTGTTTTAGCGAAAATTTTCAACTTATTACAAGTGAAAAATAAAGTATAAAAACAATTGCCACTAACGTAGAACTTATATAAATCATAAACACGTATTATTATCATAATAAATTTAAAATATTATATCGCTAGTTTTTTAGATAATCAAATTATAAGTAAAATAATTTTTGGTTTCAGTGAACATTTTCGTTTTTTTAACAAGTGGATACAAATAGAGAAAAACAATTGCCACTAACGTAAAACTTATATTAATCACAAACATATCTTTCTAAACCATGATAACTTAGAAATTAAATTTATTTATTGATTAGATTTAAAAATAATCAATTCAAAACAATTTTTCTTTTCGGTGAAAGTTTTCATTTTTTGACAATTGAGAATAAAAATAGAAAAACAATTGCCACTAACAAAAGAATTATATAAATCACAAATACAACCCTTTTTATTATTATAACTTAGAAATTAAACATATTGCTAGATTTTAAAATAATCGAGTTAAAATATTTTTTTGTTTTAGTGAAAATGTTCACTTTATTACAAGTGAAAAATAAAGTAGAAAAACAATTGCCACTAATGTAAAACTTATATAAATCACAAACACGTATGCCTGAATCATCATAACCTAGAAATTAAAAATATTAAATCGGTAGATTTTGAAATAATCAAATTATATGTAAAATAATTTTTGGTTTCAGTGAACATTCTCGTTTTTTTAACAAGTGGATAGAAATAGAGAAAAACAATTGTGACTAACGTAGAACTAATATTAATCACAAACACATCTTTCTTAATCATCATAACCTAGAAATTAAAATTATTTATTGATTAGATTTGAAAATAATCAAATTAAAACAATTTTTCTTTTCGGTGAAAATTTTCATTTATTCACAATTGAGAATAAAAATAGAAAAACAATTTCCACTAACAAAAAAATTATACTAATCACAAATACAGCCCTTTTAATCATTATAACCTAGAAATTAAACATATCGATTCGCTAGATTTTAAAATAATCGAGTTAAAATATTATTAAAGTTAGTGTCAAGAAGAGAGCTCGGCACTTCAGAAGCCTCACATATAAGAACCAAGGCATATCAACGAAAACAGCAGTACATATTTATAAAATGATCTGCCGACCTCTTCTTGACTACGCCGCTATCCTTTACTATAAACCCCATCCTTCCGCTCTTAAAAGTATTCAGGTATCGGAACGATCAGCCCTTCGCACGCTTACAAAAATTAGACACCCCCTTAACCCCATACATAATCCATCTAACACCCTCCTGTACCAATTAGCCAATCTAACTCCTATTGAACAACGTCTCCAATTCCTCGCTCAAAAATTCGCCACTAACCCTCATAATATTGATATCCTTAACCATATGTGTATCCCTCGTAATCCTTTAATAACACCCCGATACAAATACCCTGAAATCACCATTTATCAGTTCATCTCTGCATTTCACAACGACATTAGTGATCATGACGTTTAAAGAACAACCGACAGTTAATTCCGTTAGACATTAGCAATCATGACGTTTGTAAGACAGTTAACTCCGGGCTGAAAGACCGCGGGTCGATAGCCGTTTGACAGGAAAAAAAAAATATATATTGTATCATTGTCATATTGTTAATCATGTACATGTAAATTTATTTCCCTTTTTTCTGTAAATAAAGATGTTGGTATATATATTATTTTGTTTTAGTGAAAATTTTCACTTTATTATAAGTGAAAAATAAAGTAGAAAAACAATTGCCACTAACGTAGAACTTATATAAATCATAAACAAGTATACCTGAATCATCATAACCTAGAAATTTAAAATATTAAGTCGCTAGATTTTGAAATAATCAAATTATAAGTAAAATATTTTCAGTGAACATTTTTGTTTTTTTTTAACAAGTGAATAAAAATAGAGAAAAAAAATCCCACTGAAGTAGAACTTATATTAATCACAAACACATATTTCTAAATCATCATTAAAATTTGTTATTGATTAGTAGATGCCTCAGGAATCAACGATATTTCTATACAATAACAAAAATTATATTAAACTGAATCAATACAATAATATATTAAAAACGTTTCATTTTACATATAATTTTTACTAGTTTCATTTATTTATAATAAATAATCTAAAGAATCATCTACACCTCATTAAATCAACAGTGTTTATATTATATTTGTAATATAAATCTAATTAGTGATGTTTGTTATATAACAGATGATATTAGCAGGTTTTTTTTTTCTTTTAAAGAAAGTATTCAAACTTTTACTTTCTCCCGTGAGAATTTCACACGGACACGTTGATGTCGCTACAGTGCAGTAAATAATACATAATTAAGTCTCAAAATAAGAGAAGTCATTGAACCGAAAAACGCTTTACAACTACAATAAAAAATGAAAAGTGAAAAAATAAGTAATACCGTTTATAATGCATTTATTGTAAATGAATTACGGTGAGGTATTTTTGTATTTATAATTGATACTGGTAGAGCTTCACTCTTGATGGAGCGAGATATGTAAATTTCTATTTATTTTTCAAACAAAAATTTAAAACTTATCAAAAGATATTGAACCAATTGAATTGAGCTTTAGGTCATTAAGCATAATACGCTTCTGATCATCACAAACAGACTGGTTAACACTTTTCCGTTCTTAACAATCTTGGTCAATCAGTTTTTGGTTTATCCTATGTTATTCCGGTCTTTTCAAACTTTTTCGCCCATTTTCAAACGAAAGATATGCTTAGCGCCTCATTTCGATGCGAATAACTATAAAGTAACTACTAATACCATCCACTATTATGTGTGAGACTTAAGTTATATGGTTTAGTGATAACTTGCCACGCAATCCATTTCACTATCTGTACTGTAATGTTTTCGTAAACTGTGACAACAAAAATTTAAATCTATATTCTATATCTTGATTGAAAATTAAAAATACTTGATTTGTTTCACTAAATTCTATATTTGACGAAACCAATTTCCAGCACATTTCTGATATTTCCACATTCCATTAACACCTAAACACAGGTTAGTTTTGGAATAACTAACATATTGATACCTTGTGGTAGAAGTAAATACATTAGCATATTTAATTAGCTCTATATATTGATTTTTAATAAGATCACCTCTTCATTACTTTATGGTAAATGATTCTGTTTAGCTAATGACCTTCAATATCCAGTTGACGTAGTTGTCAATTGAATTTTCGGACCATATCTCTATTTAGAAACAAAATGAGAAATTCAATTGATTGATCTAAGCAAACAAAAAAGAAATGGCAGCAAATAAACCAAAATTGGTGTACAATCTGTCCGACAAACCACTGGATCCAACTACCAATAAAGCGGTAGAAAAAGGTTTTAACTTCACGATAACACCAACTAATATACCAACAGAGAAAATCATCTGCAGTGTCGAAGCATCAATAGGGAAATTAGATTCAAATGACGCCTAGATCATTAGACAAGAAGTGTCATTGATCCTGCGAAACTCTAAACCACCAAAATTGAACATCACGAAGGAAGAACGCCAGGCCATAAAAAAACCTAAAAAAAACGACGAATCCATCATCGTCGTACCAGCGGACAAGGGTTGTATTAAACATTGCAGACTATAATAAAATAATGACAACGTTATTACAAGATCCAGCCTACAAGAAAACTAACACAGACCCAACAACCTATCTATAAAAAGTCACAAAAACCAAAATACAAAAATCAAATATCCCGAATAATATAAAAGCAGCCACTATACCAAGGAAAAAATCATCAACCTGTCCCAAACTATATGGCTTGCCAAAAATTCACAAAGATGGACATCTTCTCAGGCCGATCGTCAGCGCAATAGGCTCACCAACTCACGATATAGCTGAGAAGATGGACTCATTCGTGAAAAACTCCCAGCACTTCATAGACATCATTAAAAACATCTCGATATATCCTCAGGACATTCTAATTAGCATTGATGTCAAATCCCTTCTTACACAAGTTCCGATAAAAGAAGCACTAGGAATAACCAAACATAAATACTACCCACCAGCTGATATCATGGACCTAGCAAGCTACAAACCTATCAACCACATTTTTTTCATTCAACGGTCAAAAATACAAGCAAACAGACAGAGCCCCAATGGGCTCACAATTATCGCCAATTATAGCCAACCATTTCAAGGAGGACTTTAAAATGATAGTTCTGACCTCCCACTACCAAAAACCCAAACTTTGCCTCCGGTTTGTGGGTGATACCTTCGTTATATGGCCCCATTGAAGAGATACAATTGACGAATTCCTGAATCACCTCAACAACATCCACCCAAAGATACAATTTACAATGGAAATGGAAAAAGAAGAAAAGCTCCCCTTTCTGGATATACAAATAATCAAAATGAAGGATGGCCACCTAGGACATACGGTCTATAGAAAAGAGATACTACAAACAGATACCTAAATGCAAAATCCCATCACTACCCAACAAAACCCTGATCACAAGATCAATCAGGCTCACCAACAAGCAGAACATAAATAATGAATTGAACACTCTCCGAACCGCTCTCAAACAAAACAATTTCAAAAAACCAACTATCAACAAATTAGTCCACCACGCGAAAAACCCAAACAACAGACGGAAAGTAGAAATCAAATACATGTCACACGCAACCTTGCACATACTTATACATATAAGGACCCACCGACACAATAGAAAATATGCTAAGAAAATTCAATATCAGAACAGTCTACAAACCCAAAGCAAACATAAAAAACCTACTCAGAAACCCGAAAGATAAAATCCCACTGGAAAACCAGGGTGTTTACAGCATTCCATGTGCAGACTGCAATAAATTGTATATAGGCCAAACATATCGCAAAATCAGTAACAGAAAAGAAGAACATAATTAGAAGTAAAAAATATGATACCAACTCCTCAATTTTCCAACACATGGCAACTACGGACCACAGAATTAATTTCAACAACACGAGCATCATCGCCCCGATTAACAAATACCGCGAAAGGATCATTAGAAACGCAATAGAAATCGAAAAGAATCCGCTTAATTTTAATAAAAGGGATGACGGCTCCAGATTACCATCTACCTGGAAGCCGACGATTAAGATCAACCCGACAAAGCCACATAATCCCCCAATCAACGACACTAATCCCCAAACTACAATTCCTGAGGATAGACAATCACTAATCCACATAAATGAGGCATCAATCAGAGAAGGACCAATCACAAGAAGCCGAGCAAAACAAAATATCATATAAATACCGCATTCAACAATCGTACCATCAGTTAAACTTCAAACTCCTGAAGATAGCGAATGAGATGTCACCTAAAACATCGAGATTTACCAAATCCAACAACACGAGAAAAAAACCCAGGTTTTTGGGTTTCGTACCATCAGTTAAACTCCAAACTCCTGAATATAGCTGAAACGTCTAGATATACCAAACCCAACAACACCAGAAAAAACCTAGGTTTTTGGGATTTTTCTCGTGTTCTTGGATTTGGTAAATCTCGACGTTTCGGCCACATCTCATTCGCTATCTTTAGGAGTTTGATGTTTAACTGATGGTACGATTGTTTTATGTAAAACTCGGTCTGTGTCGCTGGTGGATGATAGCTCAGTTGAATCAGAACCATCTGAAGTACTTGGCTCCAATAATAATCCGATAACTTTTTTATCCAAAATTTTGACGTTACAGGTTTTTGTGCGATTTTCTGAATTTGAAATTCTGGATATAAATGGGTTGGAAGAATACAATAAGGTACGCAGTAAATCAGTCACCTTGCCCTTCTTGTATGTTATTCTATATAATTGCATGGGTAGGATAATCTCAATAATCTCTACACCGTGTTGCACACATATTCCACATGACTGGGCTGAAGAATCAGCTATAACACCATGAATGATGGTCATTTTATTTGTGTGGTTAATTTTCATTTTATATCTGCCACATTCTACTAATGTAGGAGTTATAGCACTTATTTGGTTTTCTATATGTTCAACCACAGTTTTTGTTAATTCAGCAGTTTCTTTTTTGAATAATAATTGAATTAGACGGCAAAATCGTTTGAATGATGGCTTTGGATTTTGCCATACAATTATACTGCTTTTAGTTGCCTTTAGTTGTAGCAGAAAACAAAAAATATTCTGTTTGTGATGAAGTTGATTCATGTTCCGAAAATTTCTGTTTATACAACGAATGACCGGAACTCCCATCGCAGCCCCATTAATGTTACTTCATTTGCAACATTTTCCACATTTTGCAAAATAACATTTTCCATATAGATTATTTGATTAATCTACTTATCGTATGAACAGCAAGTGCCAGTAGAGAAATTTTAGCAGAAGTTTCTGTTATTTGTATGCATTCCTCTCGAGGATAACATTCCTTTTTTGTTTTTAAGATCACAACATAGCTGGGGTAAATACAGGGTCCAGCAGGGAAGTATGACGTTTTTTAAAACACTTATAATTCCGAAAATTTTAAATGAAATCAAAATTTTATTTATTTAATAGGTGGATGTGGATTTGCTATTTCGTATTTATATCAAAGATATATCATCTAAGTGATGAAAGAACTGATTCTTTTTCACACACTACTCAAGTCGAATTGAGAAGTTATTCATGCATGTTTCCAACATATTGGCCGGAATCATTTGAATTTCTCAGGTAATAGCATTGGATAGCTGATCAAGGGCCCGTGGTTTTTTAACAAATACGTGGGTCTTTATACTGAAAAGATTCGCAAGGTATAAGATCAGGCGATCGTGGGGACCAGTCGTCGTCGTCCTGGAAAATGTTCCTTCAAAAAAATATTAGACTCTCTTGAGGTATGGCAAGTTGCCCCATCTTGCTGAAGAAAGAATTTTCTAATATCAACATCACGCTTTGTCAACTCTGAAAAGAAAAAATCAAGGGAAACATAAGCATCTAAATGCTAAACAAAATAAGTAACCAATGCTGAATCGTTTGGAACAGCGGAGGAAAGTATGGGTTTGAATGGAATTCATTTGCATAAAATGGCAAATGAATTCCGCCCTTCAGCATGCTGACAAAATTTGTATGTACTTTTTTCTGTCAATTTTTGTTAATATTCTTTTATAAAGCACGATGAAGACAAATATAACATATAACATAGCTGCCCTAACTCGAGCCGTATTTTTAGAAGTTTTGCCACCTCCTTTTCCCCCTCGAGGTACTCCAGGCTTTAAAAGGTGGTGCACCCACATCAGGATGACCAAGCCTTCGACCGTGCCTTCCAAGATTAAATTGTGTTCGAAATTTGTGTTGTCTAGCAATCACAGAACGCCTAGTTTCGATGTAAGTGCTGTAAACAAATACGCGTTGTTCTATGGCTATGGTTGCATAACAAAATGGCAAGACCCGACCCGGGTTACATATCAACCATTCCGAAAACGTTAGATTACCCCTGTGCTGAGTTATACGTGTTCAAAAACATTATACTTCCCTGTTTATATTTGAGAACTTACCAACTATGTATATAGCAGGTGTTTCTTCTGGTGTATATTTTTTGCTTGTCTAGGTGTAGATTTCCAAGCCCTTTTAATTTTAGTTGCTCCTGTTCTCACACTATCCCCACGTCCTGATTTTATTAAACTGTTTGTTGGGCAAAAGAGAGTTTTTGTGAAAGTTTTTGTTTGAGTGGTTTAACTTTTTTCTTTTTTTGGCATTGGTGTCAAATTTGTAAAGGATTTATATGATCCTCTCGGTTTAGATAACTTTAAATTATTTCGATTTATTTAACCACTCTGCATTATTCATCTGAAATATCGAAATACTTCGATTAGATTCCTTCCACTTTTAGTCAATTTTGAAGTAAAATTTTTAAAAAACCTCCGATGAATATTATCATTTTTAACTTTGGATTGTTCATTAATGTTTAATACATTCATGACGAATAAAAATATTGCTGAATTCTTATTTGTTAATAACATTTCTTTTCTCAACTTTTCAGGGAATGGATACGTCTTCTAAAAAAACAATAAGTTGATTTTCGCACTTTTTTTGAAGTGTTATTAAGTTATTTAATAAGATAAGATACAGGCCTTAAATTTAAACAAAAAATGTTCATCGCGAATCTGATATATTTTTACCTTTTTTTAGATATTAAGAATTTTAATGCTAGTGCGCAGCATCAATTTTAAATAATAATTTACTACAATTTGTTGAAACAATCATAAATATCCAAATAGCTGCAATAAAAACATACTTCTGGTGTACTTTTCCATGATCGTAGTAATCAAATTCACTTAAAGTGATCGGAAAAACTGCTTAAAACTAGTCAGCACGAAAGATGGGTAGCATCTGAAAAGGCAGTACGATATGGAATGGTTACTCGTGTACACAGAAGGATAAAGGTGTTACGATATTACCTGATCTTCGATGGGACATTGTAGTAAAGATATTTGTATAGTTTACCTATTCTCCATCTCAAGCCACTCTCGCAATCATTTCGTTATCCAAAATCGCAAAGAAGATACAGTTCCCAAATCATGACGATATTTTTTGCTGTTTTCTTCGTTTTTTAATTAAGATTACTGCATATTTCCTAAAATGATTAGATTCTCAACCAAAGTAATAGCTGACCACAACCTGGATGGTATTCTTCTTCATTATTGCTTAGCAAGAAGGACTGACTGAACTTCCTTACGACAAGGAAAGGTTAGCAGTCACATCATAAGTCACACACACTTCTAATATTTCGCTAAATTATCATATTCGTTTAGAATCTTTAAATGTATAACAAATCCAAACATATCTTCCAATGGTATAAAATAGACATTGTTCGCATTATATGTGATTCTTTCAAATTGTTTATCTGCTGCTACTGGTTTTTACTATGACTACTAAATACATTGGTAAAAGTACAAGTTTAAGTTAAATATAGTAGGTAGAACAGATACGTTTTGTCTCGGGCCATTAATATTATTTGGGCAATGTATTATTGTAAATCTTTTAGAATACAATTAGGTATTACAATATTTATTGAGAAAGGTTAAAAGAGAAATATTTAGAGCTAGGAAAATTAAACATTTATTAGAATAAATCGTGTAATAATGAATAATTTATTAAACGAACAATGAATAAAACACTTACTATGTTTTTAACCACTATAATTTATTATAATATATAAATATATTACAATTTGTACGACTTAAGTTTCGACTTTTGACGGCCATTATCACTTGATAATTTATAAACTAGTTGTACATAGTTTATAAAAATAATTTTGTGAAGAAAGTTATAATATTTTGAATACAGTTTACTATATAATAATCTTCACGTAACTTAAAAAATATATTTCTACAAAGTCAAATATTTCGATAGGTTAATAATAGGCTAAAATAATCACAAGTAATACCATAAGTGATGGCAATTTACTCGAATAAATTTTGTTTTTGCATGAAAGTTTGTTGTTTAGCGATTTTAATGATAGCAACTGTCACGAAAAAATCACGAGCCGCCAGCCGAGTGATTTTTTCTATCAGTTGCTCGAATAAAAATCGCGAATAAGCAACAAACTTGAATGCACTAAAGACAAAATTTATTCCGATTTAATTGTCATCACGAATGGTATTTGGAAAGACTATTCCACGAGTTGAAACGAATATCGGTGAACGGTTCAATATTTATATTAAAATGATACATCTGCAGTATTTTAGCCGAAAATTTCGACATTGATTAAACAACACCTTCCTTATAATTATTTGCATTTACCTTATTCATATTCTATTCCCAGTCGGTTAGAATCGCGGCAACAGTTTCCATTGAAGTTTTTGCTAAAGACAAATTGTTTTCAAACACACGATCTCGTTTTAGTTTTATTTTTTGGTACAGAACTTGCCACCGTCGCATTTATTATGGATGATGAAGCCCTACCTAACCTTTTGATTTTATAACCTACTTACAACTGACATAAGTATAACCAACGCTTTTCGCTTTTTTATCAAGACTAATTCAATTTTTTTGTCGGGAAATAGCTAACTTCAGGTTGTTATTCAAGTGAATAAATAGCAAGTTGGTGTTTATTCACTTATAAATTGACGTGATTGGCTAAAAAATAAAAAATGCCTCCTTTTCATTGGCTACATGCAATAGGAGTGGAATAGTCAATATTAATTTTCCACAAATTCTCTTTTATTACTTACAAGAATTCTCCTCGTGACTTCAGTATTTCTATAATTTTCTAATAACCTTTCCTTTATAAATATTATTTTTCCTAATTGCACACTTTTAAATTTATTGAACTCTTTACTTTCGAATCTATTACCATAAAATTTTTTGCTAGAACCAAAGTTGCAATTTAATTAATAATAGCCTAGACTTGGACCTTGGCCTTCCTGATTCATTCCTCCATTATTTACGGTCCATTGCTACTCTTCTCCAACCCCTTAGTTTTAGTACATTTTTAGTACGTGTCCTGCTCATTGAAGTCTCTGTAGCTTCGCAATTTCTTTAAAGATGGTGTACAGCTCTCAATATGTCGTAAGATCTTACTTCTGAATGTGTCGATTTTAATCTTGTTGTTTTGTTCACCAATGGAATGGTTTACGTAAATTCACAAATTCTCCTCTCTCACTTCCTTTCATATTTTCTCCAAAAATTGCAATAGCGTTTTTCGAATGTTATTGTTTTATACTTTCAGATTTCCATAGTTTTCTATTTTGTCCACCAGATTTTTAAATTTTACCAGAAACTTCTAAAATTTTCCAATATATGCTTCGGATTTTTAGAATTTTCTTGCTTGTCTTGCCTTATTGTATTAAATTCCTCTGTAAACGTTTTAAAATTGTATATCAATGCCTCTCCTATTTTCCACAATTGTTTGCTTTATCTCATCGGTGTTTTCTAGTAATTTCTCTTCCTAATTCTCTTTAAAGCTTCAAGAATTTTTCAGTAGTTTAAAATTCTACAAATATAAATTTGTAGAATTTTAAAGAATTTATCAAAAATTTTCTTTGTACAATTACAATATTTCATTCAGGTTTTTCAATTATTTCAGCATATTTTTTATTCAAGCAATTCTTGTTTTATTATGTTCGAACTTTTAAGAAATTTCTCTTCAAAATTGCAAGAATTAGTTTTAAGCGTTCAAAAAAAAAATTCCTGAAAATGTTTACGTAATTTCTACAATTTTTCAGCATATACTTTTTTTGCAGTAAACTTCTTAGTTATTGGATGTTTTCGTGCATAATATTAACAGAAAATATAATACTTAAATTTTTTTAAATTATTCTTAGAACGAAATTAATCGATTCTTTAAAAATATTATCTATTAAATAAAATCTTCTATTCTTCTCGTATAATTTGGGAATACACTTTCTCATCAACATGGATTTTATATTTTTACACTCATAACGAAAATATGATTGCGTAGCCTTAAAACTGTTAACACAATATACTAAGAGTAAAAAGAGTGTCCTAATTTCAACCGATATCCTTTCACACTAGAATTGTGCTAATATAACACTTGCATAAATAAATATAATACAAACAAACAGATAAAGTAGACTCATTATCAACTGACTTTCCTCGAGGTTTTGAAATTCCCAATACATCGTGCAGAGCTTTTTTTCCAACGGCCGCCTCTGCAAGGGTATAAATTCCTCCATGTCTAACAATTCTTGCGAACAGATACGAGCAGCAACGCTGAGCGTACACTGGATGTGTGCTTAAATAACTAACACGTAAACTGCAATAGGTCATTGGGTCACATTAACATCAGCACTTGTTATTGTCCTGGTTTACCTAAATACCTTATTTTATGTGGCGTTCCGAAAACAACACCAGGAAATGACAAATGTTATTACTTAAATAAAATTTAATATTACGCCGCGACAAAACTGTATGCATAATTTATATTGGATATTACAGTTTGAATAATTAACGTTTTATGGCGGGAGTAATATACATATTCGATAAAAAAATAATAATCTGCGTGTGTATTAACTATAGTGTTACTGTTAGATACGGTAGTAATTTTGTGGGTGTAAAAATTTCAAAATGATTAAAGAAATAAATATGATATATAGTAGTACATATAAAAAACACTAATTTAGTAGATCGTATGCACATGAGTTTAAATAAATAAATAAATCATGACGACCGTTACTACGTTGTAATTCATAATATAAACACTTAAATACTATTACTATGTTTTTATCACTACAGTTTATTGTAATGTATATAAATATATTACAAGAACATGACTTAAATTTCGACTTTTGAAGGTCGTTATCAAGTGGTAATGATAATGACCTTCGAAAGTCGAAAATTAAGTCCTGTTCTTGTAATATATTTATATACATTAGAATAAATTTTAGTGGTAAAAAACATAGTAAGTGTTTTTAAATAAATAAATAGTCGCATGTATTTTCTATTCAAATGTGGCCGTAGTGGAATGTCCTACTTAGGTTCACTTATTGTCCTATATAAACTATGTTTATTCACTCCGATTTGATTCAATCTTAATTAAGCAGGTTATGCAATTGTTTGCGTTTCCAATAATTATCTATATATTCTAATATAATTTTGTTTACGCCTTAAGCTTAGTTATATGTGCGTTATATTTAAAAGACTTGGAGACAAATTACCTTCAAAATAATCTTATTTGTTAATCAGGCTATAAAAATTTAAAATTATTATTAAGATTAGGATATTATTTACGGACAGACAATATCAAACTTCAAATCCTTGTTTAAATCAGTTAATTCACTGAAGAATTAGACGACCAGAATTTGCATAATTAAAGTAGATGAAAACAATGAGTTGTTAATCACTCTCAATATTTGCATTTTACTTCAAGAGACACCTTGAGTAATAAAATTTATTAGGATATCGCGAGAACCCCTTATATTTTTGATATAGCACAAGAGTAATAAAAGTAAAAATGCAAGAATTAAATAAAACAATTGTGAAGTAGTTAAAGAGTGCAATAGGCCAATGAAAAAAAAACTGGAAAAGGTCAAGACGATGATAAAGCAATCTAAAATTGATTGCAAAAAGTCAAGGGTGCGCTAGGGTAATAAGAAATGTATTGGGATAGGTCAGGGTTACGCTATAATAAAAAAAAATAGTTTGCAAATTAAATAAGTACGCTAGGATTAATTAATTAAATAAAACATTGTCAGGGCAATGAGAAGTGTATTAAATAGGAAGGGTCAAGAGCACGATAAGACAATAAAACATATTGTGTTAGGTCAAGAGTATACTAGAATATTGAATTTTTGGGAAATGTCAGGGATACGCTATAAGAATAATTAATTGCCAAGAGTACAATGGCATATTTTTAGACTCAAGTGATGTTATCAAATTATATCATCTTCTATCTTATAGATTTTAGTTATATATTACAAAATTTTATAATGAATTACTCACATGTCAATACTACTGATGAAAGAAGTAGCTTTATAGATTACTCAAAACCGTATTTACTATGTTAATTTTCGTTTTATTTATGATATGAGCATATCGTTATCAATGTATAATTCTACACCACAACAAATCCATTAGTAACAGATTGCAATTAGATTCCGAAGACATGTCTTAACTAAATTCGTCTAATCCTTAAATCATTTCAAGCAACACTCTCACCTTTAATATAGACAGTCGAACTGTTGTGAGTGAGTATTTCAAAAGTTCTGATAAATCTGGAAATTTACCTAATAATAAAATATATGAAAGTCCTTTACTTTACAGTAAATTAACTAATAATTGTACATATACTGTTCCAATTAGATATACGGACATTTCCTTCTAACTATATCCTGTAGAGGAGTACGAAACCGATTTCAAAACGTAATAATCAACGGTAATAAAGGGAATATAATAAATCACAAGTACTCTTCGGAAAGAATCTCGATAGAAATAGGCACTCCGAAGAGATCTATCTTAGACCCGTTTCTCTTTATCATTTTCATGAATTTCGTAGATAGAATATTAAATATTAGTCTCTAAATATATAGATGATACGTCAATCTTGGTCAGTAATACTTCTCAGGAACAAGTGTTCATTAACCTAAACTCAGCAATAAGCGTGTTTCATACATGTTGCGTAAATAATGGTTTATCACTTCATTCTAATAAAACGGAAACCACACAAAAACATAACTACCAAATCCACAACTTAACAGTTTTTTTATATTTTCTTTATCTTATATTTGTATTTGTTTATTGTACATTTGTCTTGTAATTAGGACCAGTTTCCTGTTGGACAATAAAGATTTATTATTTTTATTATTATTAACGGTAAGGATCTAGATCATCTAGAAATGGGAATTTTTTTGGGCATTGGTATAACCCCAATATTGAACTGGTGAGAGTATCACATTGATTCAAATGTGGGAAAATTAGATTTGCCAGTTTAGCGATCTTATTAATGAGGGTCTCGGAAAATCAAGTCACTTTTATCCCCTTTTTAGATTGAAAAAGGAGAAAATTCAAAGAATAACTTGATCAGAATATAGAGATAGTTGCCGAATCCTTTTCACTGAACTTGACTTAATGACATTGTATTCTTTATACAACTACCACAGTTGCATGTATGTCTTTAAACACAAACTTAAATTTGAAACCAAAATGATATACAACATAGAACATCAGAGGAACCCAAACCATATCAAGCCTTATTACAAACAATGACTATATTACACGTGTCTAACTTTATTCAATAAACTTCCATGAAATATTAAAGCCATTTCGCAGACCACAATATTAAAAAAAGAAAAAAACTAAAAGCGTATCTACTTGATAAATTATTGTATCCATGACTTTATTAATTTTAGTTAGTTCTAAATATTTTACCTATATGTTTCTAAGTTAATTTTTAATTAATCCATAACCTTGGAATATCATACAACAATAAATAAAAAAAATAAAAAAACTCATCAGTTTGTCTAGCTCAATTTGTCTTCACAATCAAACTGTGTTTTCAATATAAATACCTTGTTGTGCTCAAAATGTATAGTCTGATTAATAACTTTTAATTATTACAAGAAATGGTAGGAAAGTAGTAACCTTTTTGGATATGTGCTAACATGGTTATTTGTATAGCTATCATCAGGTTTCTCAAGGCAATAAATGCGCATCTTTACAATATTTCTCGTCAATTGATTGAAGAATGTGTACGGAAAAAATGTTATTGCGGAAATGTATTTTTAAGTTAAAAAGAGAGAACACGCACGATGAAGAGTGTTCGTTACGGCTGTTAGGCAGTGCCGACGAACCTTATAATACAGATTTTGCTCCTTCATCTGTTTACAAAACAAATTTTTTTGGCAGAAAGCCATTTAAAATAATTTGAGGTTACCCGACAATAACTTAAAGTCATCCAATTATATTAGATCAATCTTGAAGTAATTCAAAGTAATTTGAGGTTATTTAAATTTGAAGCCTTGAAAGTTATTCACAAGTAATACCATAAGTGATGGCAATTTACTCAATAAATTTTGTTTTTACATGAAAGTTTGTTGCTTAGCGATAGCAACTTGTTGTTTATTCACTTATAAATTGACGTGATTGGCTAAAAAATAACACATCCCTCCTTTTCATTGGCTACATGCAATAGGAGTGGAATAGTCAACGGTAAATTGTAATTAAAATATTATCACTTTCTTTACAAGGGTATTTAATATTATCAAAAACAGTTTGACTTAAATATCAAACTGCTCAAATCTGAGTTAAATAAAAGCTATTACAACTATAATTAATTCATGATGTATATTAAATACACGCCATATGTCCATGAAGTCAAGAAAAAACTTCAGTTAAGCTATAAAGAGGCAATAAAATAAGCAAAATACGGTAAATGATTCAGCAATAACAAATACAAATAACTCTATAAAGACTATGTGGCGAGTAGTTAACTCAAAAAGACTAATTAAACAAGAAAAATAATATGTGAGGCAAACATATTATTTTTGAGATTAATAAATTTTTTGTAAATGTTCACACAAAATATTAGAGAAAATAAATACATTTGTTGAACATCCATAAATTTATCTAACGGTTTGAATAATTTAGTTTGAATAATATCTGTTCAAAAGATGAAACAAATGTCACAAATAACATAAAAAATTCAAAGGCGCGCAATTTATATGGTTTAGATGTTAAAATAATTAAATCAATTGTTCATTACATAGCGATTCCGATAACAAATTTAATTAACCACTGCTTTTAACATAACTACTATCCAAATAATAAATTGTTACAATAATTCCCATTGAAAATAAAACAGGTATTAACATGAACTGAGACCAATTGCAATACTACCAATAATATGTAAAACTATTGAAAAACAAATCAATTCAAATCTACAGATTCTGCAGAACAAACAGACTATTTACAAAGGATTCATTTCGGGACGCAATGAGTGTGTTACAAAAATGTATTGAATACACACTAAACTGTTTTGAAGAAGAAGAGTTCTGTATCTCTTCTGTGACTTAAGTAAAGCTTTCAAGATGGTTTCGCATAATACATTAATAGCAACTTTAGCATCAATCAATAATTTACTAACAGATCACAAATTGTCGAATATACGCAAAAACATCAATTCTCAATAACGATATTGGTGTCGACCAAGGGTCTCTACTGGGATACTTATTATTTATAATATATCTGCAATAAAAACCAATTTAGAAATTATATTTGCAGAAGACAGAATTTTCTGTAAAACCAACCAAGTGTTTTTTTAGTTCTAATCAAGGTAGTTCAAAAATATTTTAAAAAGACGAAAGCATTTCTTAAATCTACAGCAATGAGTCTTACTAAGACAGCAAAACAAATTACTTATTGATAAAACTATGGCAAATAACAGATTTAAAAATTTAAATTATTGGTTAATTTTCTACAACGAACTAAAGTACTTTAATACATTTTATTAGTTCAAAAATGTTACAACAAGTATTAAGTGAAAAATTAATTAAATATACAGGGTGAGTTTTTTTCGATGTTCTCTATGGGGATCTCGGAAACTATAAGAGATAGAGAAACGGTTAAATGGGGAAAGAAGTGTAGATTTACGAGGCGAATAAAATTTCACTTTCAAAGTTTTCAAAAAAGTCAAGGGTAACTAGATATTTTGAAAAAAGTAAAAAGTGTCAATTTTTTCAAATCAGTATATCTCGGTTATTATAACAGATAGAAAAAAACTGTAAAGGACAAAGTTTTAGATAATTTTATGCAGATTAATAAAAAATAATCAGAAAACTTTTATCGCCATTATTTTCCGAGATATGACGCAAACTTACATTTTTTTAAATGGAAACCATAGTTGGCTGTGACCTCATTCAAAAGGTATTTTTTTTCTCTTTAATCCAATATGGCATACGACATAGTTATTTCTTAAAATAAGTGAGTTATAGTCATTTTAAATTTTATTATAAATAAAAAATGGGTAGCCATGAAAAAGATGAAAATAAAACAATTGCAGTTGTTTATAATATTAGTAATATTGTAATTATTAGTTTTACAGAGATAAATCAAAATGAAACAACTGCATAAATAATTCTGTAATTATCAATGTATCAATGGGAGAGAAATTTTAATATTAAAAAAATATGGTCAAAGAGTCCACTATTAATACTATTATGGCATAAATTATATATTTTTAAAATTGAATTTATGGCTTTTTGACTATTCTCATGTAAATTGAATTAAATGTTTCAATAACAACTAGTTTATGATCCTCCACAGATTGATATGATTTTTCATTAACTTGGTTTTTTACATAACCCCACAGAAAAAAATCTAAAACGCGCAAATCGGGAGATCTAGGTGGCCCTGGGATTGGTTTACTTCTTCCCACTTATAGTTAGAAAAAGCATCATTTAAATAATTTGTAAAGCCAACATGTTATTAGGTGGAGCACCGTCATATTGGAACCATTTTAATCTTGCTTGTAATGATAAATTTAAACAATCGAGCGTATCTTCAAATGTTTTCTGAAGAAAATGAAAGTAATCAGTTTCACTTAGTGAACTTTCAAAAATATATGGACCGAGAATTATTAATCCATGGATTAAACCCAAATTTAATTTGTAGTTTTCTCTGTGAAACTTCTCGTGGATTCTCTTAAGTTCATCTATGTTCATTGTGGCGATTAAAAATACCAAAATTAGTGAATCGCGATTTATCTGTTCATAATATTTTTGTAAGAAACGTATTATCCTCTTGACAAATGGGTTTATACCACATACAGAAAGCCATTTGATAATTACAAAATTATTATTCTTATGCTGGTTTTTCATTTTTATTTAACTTTGTAGAACTAATAATTACAATATTGCTATTATTATAAACAACTGCAATTGTTTTACTTTCATCTTTTTCATGGCTACCCATTTTTATTATAATAATATTTAAAATGACTATAACTCACTTGTTTTTAGAAATAACTATGTCGTATGCCATATTGGATTAAAGAGAAAAAAATTACCTTTTGAATGAGGTCACAGCCAACTATGGTTTCCATTTAAAAAAATGTAAGTTTGCGTCATATCTCGGAAAATAATGGCGATAAAAATTTTCTGATTATTTTTTATTAATCTACATAAAATTATCTAAAACTTTGTCCTTTACAGTTTTTTTCTATCTGTTATAATAACCGAGTAATATTGATTTGAAAAAATTGACACTTTTTACTTTTTTCAAAATATCTAGTTACCCTTGATTTTTTTGAAAACTTTGAAAGTGGAATTTTATTCGTCTTGTAAATCTACACTTCTTTCCCCATATAACCGTTTCTCTATCTCTTATAGTTTCCGAGATCCCCATAGAGAACATCGAAAAAAACTCACCCTGTATGTGAAAAAACAAATACATTAAGATATACAATAGTCATTAAATACCATTTAAGTCCTTCTACGATCTTTCAGAATCATACAAATTTATTTAGCGGCTTTCATTATTAATTAACATTAGTAATAGCACAAATTCTATTTAGCGCTGTAATATAATTATTAAATTTTGTTTTAATTAAATATATAAAAGTATATAATAATATGTAAACTAATATTGTAACATGTGTTTGCAGGTCTGTGGTGGATTCATTCGGGCAAGTATTTGCAAGGAGAAGCATGAATTGGGACATGGGTTTCATTTATCCTGGCCTTTCGTTACGTGTGGCTCCATCTGGCGGCATTGGCGGTGTACTCGAGTTCTCGATGGATCCCCTGCAGGAAGCGGCGTTTTCGCAACATGCGCTAAAAGAGGCCTCCACTGGTATGTCTTATTGTAGTCTTTCTAAGTATTTATATATACCATTCGTTTTTGGTAATATAGTAGATTAAACAGAAAATATAATTAGTTCAATCATAGGAATATTTGCGACCGTTACTACGTGGTAATTCTTGATAAACAATAAATTAGAACACTTGCTATGTTTTTACCACTAAAAGTTATGTAATATATATTACAAAAAACGTCTTAAGTTCCAATATTTTGAATGTCGTTGTTAAGTGAAGCAAATTATTGCAAAAATTCTATTTATACGAATGTGTAGAAGGTTGAGGTGTATTTATTGTCAGTTAAGTAAAAATGGACGATTGTAAATTAAATGTACATGCCACTTTTGAAAAATATATAATTCGTGAGGATTATTGCTTCTTTTGAAAAGATCCGCAGCTTCCAGGAGATTAAACATTATACCTTTGGTACAGTGTTGTAAAATTTGAAGAAATCTGCCAGTAGAGGACTTAGTAGGGAACCCATTGCCAGACTTATTTATTGATAAAAATATATCTATTCCACTCTCCAATCAGTAAAACATAATATAATGTTTAATTACATTATTACTGATTTTATTGTAAATTATTTCTTGATTGATTTGTATTCCTGTTCATGGAATATTTATTTTATAAAAAACTACACCTTCATTTTAATATAATTATTATCAGTGAATATCTTATTTTAATTTCAATTCATTTTCAAATATTTTATATCTTTCTGAAAGTAATTTCCTGTTATAAGGGTTGAATAGAATTTGTTTTAATTGATAGAACACGTTAGAATTCACTTTTTTCACAATTTCTCATTATCAATAGCTAACTGTTAGCTTAGAATCTAGTAAATACAAAATAAATTGCGAAGAAAGTGAATTCCAACGTGTTTAATTAATTAAAATTTCTCTTGACGTAACTCAAAAACGAATAATATAAAGAAAATTGTTGGCGACGTAAAATTCATATTATTTTTTAAAGGATGTTTTACTAGTTGAAGGGTGGAATAGAGGCCACTCACCCACCCTACATATGCACCTTTATTCAAACTACAAATCGTGTTTGTTTTAACAAAACATAAAAACAAAATCGTGAAAGATGATTTAAAAGATTCAAAACCAGTGTCTTAATGAAAGTTGAAATGTATATGTAGGGTAGTTGAGTGGCCTCTATTCCATCCTGCAATCAGTAAAATATTTCACAATGTTTAATCAGAGAAACTTGATGTATAAACTATATCTCATGTTTTTTTTTTATTACCGTTCATAGAATATCTATTTTGTAAAAAACTACACATTCATTTTAATATAATTAGAGGGTAACCATCTATTAACATTAAATATCTGACTTTAATTTCAATTCTTTTTTTTAATATTTTACATCTTTCTCGAAGTAATTTCCTAAAGGACGGCCACTCATCAACATTCAACATCTGATTTTAAATTTAATTCTTTTTTTAAATATTTTATCTCTCTTTCGAAGTATTTTCTTGTAATAAGGGTTGAACAGAAAATTGTAGGTGAAACAAAATTTACACCATTTTTACTAGTTGGAGGGTGCTATAGAGGCCATCCACCCACCCTACATATACACCTTTATTCAAACTACAAATCGTAATTTTAATTATAAGAGATTAATTTACAAAATATTTTCTCAATCTTTTGAAATTTAAGTTAATTACGAAGAAACTCCAAGGGTAAAATCTGTCAATGCAACAAAACGAAATACATATCAATCAGCGGCAATGAGAAGACTAGGAACAGATCAGAAAAGACTTTGTTTTTTGAAAACCATATAGAACATATTCGTGACAATTCTACAAGTGATAAATCAATACTCAAGACAAAGCAAATGTGCGGTTATATAGAATGAAAAAAATCTAGAGATTCGAAAAAACAGAAGATTTTCAGATTTATACGCCTAATGAATAATATGAAAGTTGAAATAAAATGAAAACCCAATTCGATAGCCAATGGAAAAATAAGAAGAGATAACGTATAGTAATTGCCCTATTATCAGATATAACACTATTTTCCAATGTTTACCTCTCTCTAAAAATCGAAATTCAAGGTAATATTTGGAGATTTTAATACGTAGTATTGATTCAGAACTGAAACAAACAGTACAGGTAAATTAATATACAAATGTCTAGAGAAGTTTGGACTTGATATCAATGTTTTTATAATCATATATTTCTAAATTGTTCTATTGCTCAATATAGAGTGATGGTATTTGAAAAAAAATCGGAACAGGATTGCACAACGGTTAAAATTTCAGCTTATCAGAATGAGAAAGAAAATTAGGTTTGTAAAAATAAAAATGTATATAAGAGTAATTTTGATCCACGGTGCGGCATTGAATTTGTTCAACGTTTCTTTTTCTTACATGCTATTCCTTAATTCATTAAACCACATTGGACAAATAATCTCATATGTAATAAATATTTATTGTATACGATTTCACATCATATTAATGTATTTTTTTCCCTGTAAAAAGGAATTTCCATAAATAAAAAAATATTATTATTATTAAGACTATTCTCATTTTAGTTTGTATTTTTAACATAATTTAAGAGATATAAATTATAAAATGTAATCAAGTTTTAATTTATATTTTTAAATACTAAATGATAAATTTTATGTATATAGACATATGCTTTAAATAAAATCATGGTTTTGAGTCAGATAAATTATATAAGCTATAATTCAATGAATGAAATATCAGTCAAGGTGAGTACAGCAGGAACTCGTTTTATTACTAGAAAGTTGTACAGATGGAGTAACCTTGTCCATGAACCTGGCGAGCGGTAGGTGAATGCACTTGGTTTGTTGCTTCAATATTACAGGAATTTACCTTGAAAATATATAATAAATTCATAAGCATATTAAAGAGAATTTCAAAAATAGTTGTTATTATATTTATTATAATATAATGAATAATACATACATTTTAAATTGCGATAAAATATTACTCTTTGTAACAGTTACCATTCTACTCTGCAAATTTATGTTTGGCAAACGTCCACTAGAGTGCGATAGTTGTAGTGCTGAAATTCATACAATTTCGCACATAGAAGTTATTTAATCAATAATTTACAATGTATAAAATACATTAAAATTAATTTATTATTAAAGTTCCTTTATCAATTTTATTTATTTATTATCTTTGGTCTTCTCTTTTACATAATACATATTAAAAAAAACTAATACAAATAAAAACATACATAAAATTTTGGGCAAAAGAAGCACGGACGGAGTCCACAATTAAATATATTCCTCCACTTAAACCCTTTCTTTACCATGATGTTGAGGGAGTTAGAATCCTCTTTAATAAAAACGCAGTTAAATTCTTTTCTTAACTGTTTTATTTAAGTATTAGATCCATCAAATTGCATCAATAACTATTTTTTTTTTTAATTCCTGCATCATCATAAAAACTTTTCAGAATATCATTCGAAATATTTAAACTGAATCTAAAAATAAATAAATTTTTGTTTCAAGTACACAAATAAAACAAATTTTACAACAAATTAACAAATAACAAATTTTTAAAAGTTCATCAAAGACTTTTCTTAAATTAACTGGTTTAATATAGGCACTTACTTGTAAGTAGATATTATATTTAATTAATAATAAGTGGTTGATTTTCATATTTTTAATAAACTCACTACAATTGTTTTACACATTGTAGCTTCTTCAGGTGAAGAATACTATAAGTCGGGTTAGGTTAGTCTAGGCAAACCTAAACCGGCTTAAGGTAATATAAAACAAGCTAATATGTATTTGTATGTCAACCAATTTATTACACTTGTGAAGCGGCGTAATATATAGAAACACATTAACCTAACCAAATTGATTTTAGAAGAAAGATTGAATGAAGAAGTTGATGTTAATGGAATCTTACTTAAACTACATGCTTTGTTTCTAGAACTAAACATTTGATAGCGTGAAGAAAGAAAAACTATATGCATGCCTAAACAGAAAGAGATAAGTAGCATGTGGTGAGACGAATAAAAGAAAATTACTGAGAAATCATAAATATGGGAATGGGAAAATGATTTGGACGACGAAAGAGTTTAGACAGGAAGTTAAGTTTCCAATTAAACAAAACCCAAATATATTGATGAAATTATAATAAATCATCGTCACTGTTTTAATTTATAATAATATATATATGTACAGTGGGTGGGTGTTCACTATTCCACCCTCCAACTAATAAAACATACGCTTGAATTCTACTGATTAAATTTTTATTAACTGCATAAAATCAATGTAAAATTAAATCAATGAATTACTTGTTGTGTATACGAATTTTTGAAGAAACCCTCGAGAATATTTTTAAAATTAAAAGGTGGAATATAGGCCACCAACCCACCCTACTTATACATTGGAATTTCAGTTACCGACCGCCGTTAAGTTTCCAATAAAAGAAAACTTAAAAATTTTGATGAAATTATAAGAAATCATCGTGACTCTTTTGATTTATGTTAAGATATATATGTAGGGTGGGTGGGTGGCCACTATCACACCCACACATCAGTAAAACACCGTTTCAATTTTACTTATTAAATATTTATTAACGGAATAAAATCAATGTAAAATTCGATCAATGAATTACTTGTTATCTGCAAAAAAATTAAGGAACTCTCTAGAATATTTAAACAATTTAAAGATGAAACACAGGCCTCCCACCCACCCTACATATACATGGTAATTTCAGTTACTGATCGTCCTTAAATTTTCAATTAAACAAAACCTAAAAATATTGTTGAAATTACAAGAAATCATCACCGTCTTAATTTATGTTAAAATTTATATATAGGGTGGGTGGGTGGCCACTATCCCACCTACTAATCAGTAAAACATTGCTCTAATTTTATTGATTAAAGATTTATTAATCAAATAAAATCAAGGTAATATTCAATTAATGAATTATTTCTTATGTGCAAGAATTTTTGAAGGAACCCTCGGGAATATTTTAAAAATAGAATGATGAAATAGAGGCCACCCACCTACCCTACATATACCTGGTAATTTCAGTTACTGATCGCCGTTAAGTTTCCAATCAAACAAAACCTAAAATACTAATGAAATTATAAGAAATCATCGTCACTCTTTAGATTTATGTTAAGATGTATATGTAGGGTGGGTTGGTGGCTGGCCACTATCCCACCCTCTAATCAGTAATACACTTCTTCAATTTTACTTATAAAATATTTATTAACTTAATAAAATCAATGTAAAATTTAGTCAATAAATTACTTGATATATGCAAGAATTTTTAAAGGAACCCTTGAGAATATTTTAAAAATTGAATGGTAAAATAGAGAATACCCACCCACCCTACATACACATTGGAATTTCAGGTACTGTTCGCCGTTAAGTTTCCAAGTAAACAATACCTAAAAACATTAATTAAACTATAAGAAATCATCGTCACTTTTTTAACTTATGTAAAAATGTACATGTAGGGTGGGTGGCTACTATTCCACCCTTCAGTAAGTAAAACACCGCTTCAATTTTACTTATAAAATTTTCATTAACTGAATAAAATCAATGTAAAATGTAATCAATGAATTACTTGTTATGTGCAAGACGTTTTGAAATAATATTTTAAAAATTGAAATGTGGAATAGAGGCCACCCACCCACCCTACATATACATGGAAATTTCAGTTACCGATCGCCCTTAAGTTTCCAGTTAAACAAAACACAAATATATTGATAATATAAAAAACATCGTCACTGTTTAACTTGTGTTAAAATGTATATGTAGGGTGGGTGTAGGCCACTATCTCACCCTCTAAATAGTAAAACACCGCTTCAATTTTACTTATAATTTTTTTTTATTAACTGAACAAAATCAATAAAAATTCAATGAATGAATTACTTGTTCTGTGCAAGAAGTTTTTAGGAAACCCTCAAAAATATTTGAAAAATTGAAAAGTGGAATAGAGGCCTTCCACCCACCCTACATATACATCGTAATTTCAGGTACTGATCGTCGTTAAGTTTCCAATTAAACAAAACCTAAAAATATTGATAAAATTACAACAAATTATCGTAACTGTCTTAACTTATGTTAAAATTTGTATGCAGGGTGGGTGGGTGATCACTATCCTATCCTCCAATCAGTAAAATATCGTTTCGATTTTATTGATTAAAAGTATATTAACCGAATAAAATTAAGGTAAAATTCAATCAATGATTTACTTGTTATATGTTAGAATTTTTGAAGGAAACCTCGAAAATATTTTAAAAATTGAATGGCGAAATAGAGGCTACTCACCCAACCTAGATATACATCTCAACATAAATCAAAAGAGTGACGATAATTTCCTCCCACCCTAGATATACATGGTAATTTCAGTTATTGATCGCCGTTAAGTTTCCAATAAAACAAAACCTAAAATACTGATGAAATTATACAAATCGTCGCCAGTCTTTTGATTTATATGTAGGGTGGGTGGGTATCCACTATCTCACCCTCTAATCAGTGAAACATCGCTTTAATTTTACTGATTAAATGTTTATTAAATGTATAAACTCAATGTAAACTTCAATCAATGATTTACTAGTTATGTGCAATAATCTTTGAAGAAATCCTCGAGAATATTAAAAATATTGAACGATTCAATAGAGGCCACCCACCCATCCTACATAAACATTGGAATTTAGTCAATGATCGCCGTTAAGTTTCCAATAAAACAAAACCCAAATATATTAATGAATTATAAGAAATCATCGTCAATGTCTTATGTTTAAACTTATAGGTAGGGAGGGTGGGTGGCCACTATCCCACTTTCCAATTAGTAAAACATCGCTTCAATTTTAGCGATTAAATGTTTATTAACTGAATAAGATCAATATAAAATTCAAGAAAGCTAAAAATTTTGATATAATTATGAGAAATCATCGTTATCTTTTTGATTTATGTTAAGATGTATATGTAGGTTGGGTGGGTGGTCACTATATTACCCTCCATTCAATTAAACGTACGCCTTAATTTTACCGATTAAACTTTTATTAACTGAATGAAAGCAATGTAAAAATCAATTGATAAATTACTTTTTGTGTGTAAGAATTTTTGGAGGAACCCTCAAGAATATTTAAAAAATTGAAAGGAAGAATAGAGGCCACCCACCCACCCTACATATACATCGTACCTTCAAGTACTGATCGCCTTTAAGTTTCCAATAAAACAAACCCTAAAATACTGATGAAATTATAAGAAATCATCGCCACTCTTTTGATTTATGTTAAAATGTATATGTAGGGTGGGCGGGTGGCCACTATCCCACCCTCCAATCAGTAAAACATCGCTTCAATTTTAGTGACTAATTGTTTATTAACTGAATAAAATCAATGTAAAATTCAGTTTATGAATTACTTGCTTTATGCAAAACTTTTTTAAGAAACTTTCTAGAATATTTAAAAAATTTAAAGGTAGAATAGGGGCCACCCACCCACCCTACATTCACATGGTAATTTCAGTTACTAATCGCCGTTAAGTTTCCAATAAAACAAAACCTAAATATATTAATGAAATTATAAAAAATCATCGTCACTCTTTTGATTTATGTTTAAATGTATATGTAGGGTGGGTGGGTGGCCTCTATCCCACCCTTCAGTCAGTAAAACATCGCTTCAATTTTACTTATACAATTTTCATTAACTGAATAAAATTAATGGAAAATTCAATCAACGAATTACTTGTTATGTGTAAGAATTTTTAGACAAACCCTCAAAAATATTTTAAAAATTGAAAGGTGGAATAGAGACCACTCATCCACCCTACATATACATCGTACATTCAGTTACTGATCCCCGTTAAGTTTCCAATTAAACAAAACGCAAATATATTGTTAATATTGTTATAAATCATCGTCACTGTTAAAAATGTTAAAATGTATATGTAGGGTGGGTGGGTGGCCACTATTCCACCTTCTAATCAGTAAAACACCGCTTCAATTTTACTTATAATTTTATTATTAACTGAACAAAATCAATAAAAATTCAATAAATAAATTACTTGTTATGTGCAAGAATTTTTTAGGGAACCCTCAAAAATATTTTAAAAGTTGAAAAGTGGAATAGAGGCCTCCCACCCACCCTACATATACATGGTAATTTCAGGTACTGATCGCCGTTAAGTTTCCAATTAAACAAAACCTAAAAATATTGATAAAATTACAAAAAATTATCGTCACTGTCTTAACTTATGTTAAAATTTATATGTATGGTGGGTGGGTGGTCACTATCCCACCCTCCAATCAGTAAAATATCGCTTCAATTTTATTGATTAAAAGTTCATTATCCGGATAAAATCAAGGTAAAATTCAATCAACGATTTACTTGCTATTTGTTAGAATTTTTGATGGAACCCTTGAGTATATTTAAGAAATTAAAAGGTGGAATAGAGGCCTCCCACCAACCCTACATATACATAGTAATTTCAACTACAGATCGCCGTTAAGTTTTCAATAAAACAAAACGTAAAATATTGATGAAATTATAAGACATCATCGTCACTCTTTTGATTTATGTTAAGATGTATATGTAGGGTGGGTGGGTGTCCACTATCCCACCCTCCAATCAGTAAAACACCGTTTCAATTTTACTTATATAATTTTCATTAACTGAATAAAATTAATGGAAGAATTTTTGATGCAACCCTTAAGAAAATTTAAAAAAATTAAACGACAAAATGTTAAATTTGTTGGATAAAAAACGAAAACTTCATCTGATACAGCTGAATTTTTAATTGTTTTTTTTTTTTCGCCCAGATAAGCCCAAATGTAAAATTTATGACTTTAGGTACAATACAAAATACAAAGATATAATTGAGAACGACCCGATAAAATATTTAGAAAACCCGAACTTCAGTAAGGCTGACAAAAAGTTGATTGCAAGATTCAGGTCCGGAAATAAAGACAACAAAAAAAAGTTCTAGATGGATGAAGAGAGAAAACTGTGCAGAATATGAAAGGATAATAAAATATTTGTTACAATAATATACAATGCATTATAAAAAAAGGCTCAAAATGATATAAGAAAAAACTGAAGCAAAAGGTCAAAACCAAGAATTAAATAAAATATCTAGGAAGAATAGGAAAAAACTAACATCTATTGCGTACTTCTTTACCCTACATGACGATAGAAGATTCATTATTAGTAACAAGCATAATAGCATTAGTCAAATTAGGAATTAAAGCCTTAGAAAAAAATCAGGAGAAAAACGCATAGAAATTGGAAGGAGAAATGGAAGAAAGACATTAATAAAATTTAAGACATAGTAAAAGTAGATGGACCAAAAGTACGATAAATAAAATACAAGGTAACGTATTTTGTTAGATTAAACATCGACATTTTAATAAACATATGGAAGGGTTCCAGTTAAAAGAGACGAACAAACGGAAGATTGTAAGCAACAAGTTCATCTAAAGTTTTTTTTTGCAATGCATCCTAAATCCACAAGTTCCACAACCAAATTTGTAACGCATACTTTTTAATCATCAAAAAAATTGCTAACATTTTTCGGAATGAAAACCATCAAGTAGTAAAAATAAAGAAAATTGTACGGAGGTTCACACTAGCTAGACTATACTATACTATACTACACTTTTCCTTTTCCAGTCTCATCTCTCATTTAAAAATACATCGATGAACAAATACAAATTGAACTGAGATAATACGCTAAACTTTTGTATATATTTATTAATTCAAACTTGTGAGTGGTTTATTAGCGCCCAAAACGACCACGGAGACAAAGTCCTGACTAAGGATGGTAGTACTGCCAAAGAGGTAGGTTTCCTCTTTCCGCTAAGCGACACCACCTCATTAGGAAAAAAAGTTGTGTATTAAATTAGGCGAATTAATTATTCAAGGCAAGAATAACACAATCATTTTTTATAAGAAACATGTAATGCAAAATATAATTAAAATGTACATGATAACAATACAATGGAAGAATTTTACTTATAGCATCTTTTCTCCATTAACCATACTTAGTATGCATGCCAATTGCGGTACAACGGAAAATCCCGGATTTTAGAATGCGTCTCATTCATAGGAAAAACAGGCACAATCACTCGCCCCAGATTGCATAAAACACAGAAACCCATTTCGAACAATTTTCCCTTTTGTTTCCTTGATACGCGCACTTCCCATGGCTTGTTCTGAGCCGACATTGTTCAGCCGTGCCACAGATAACTTCCGAAGTACGTGCAGGTTCGGATTGAGACACGTCCCATCGATAAGGAAAAGAAGGATGGAAAGTGTAGAATAGTTGTCGACATTGACCTCGTGTCAAAGTTGCGTACGACCTGTTCCGACCGAGCGTAAAATCTCCACCTTCTACGCTTCTCAAGAAATCTGGGTCGTACTCACGCGCATTTAGTCAATGACCAGGCGGCGGGTTCACTGGTTTTTATGGGAACCTCGGTAATGGGATGATTCATTTACTGCTTTATTACTGGAATAAATAAAAATTATTTATAACCTGTAGACAAATGTTTAATTTTTTTGTAAGAAAAAAAACTAATGATGACGTTAATGCTATATTTCAAAAAATGGTAAATTATTAACTTTTCCTTTAAATTTATACTTTCTCTATTACTAAACATTTATATATTTGATGCTTTTTCTGCCACTTAAAGTTAAATATTAGATCCTTACAGATTATTTGATAATAAACACATAAAACATAACAATGGTATTACTTAATAATAAACAAGGATAAATTCCTTTCTTCACAGTTTTCACATAACAAGAACACATGTAAATAGTATTACTTCTCCCATTATAAAATTTTGTATTAAAAATGTTTCAAAGTCTTTTACGAAATGTTTTCCTGTTCTTCCAATTATTAATAAACTTTTATATTTATATACCGCATTCAACTAATAAAATTAATTACGGTCTAGTATTTACGGTTATATCAAAGTATTTATAAAATTATAAACTATAACGACAACAAAAAGGATCCTAGCAAATAAAACTCTACAGTATTTTTTCTTATATTATTTTTAATTTTTTAGATTAGATAACTTGCGTTTTCATCATGTAGCTTTCTACTACGATTTATGTCATAAATTATGTACACGTCAACGTGTTTAATTATTCACATACATAATTTAAAAGCAATAACATCTGGAATGCGTCATCAAATTAATATCCCTGAAAAATTCAATTAATCGTCGGAAATAATAATTCGTGAAATTTCTACATCTCTTGTCTGCTCATTACAAAAGATAATCTTCAGGGTGTGTCCTGACCCACTAATGATGATTTATACGACTACTCAATGTGATTTCATACTTAAATATAATTATTACTTTTTTTTGTTGTAGGTCAAATTCTGGCGAGGCAATTCCTGGTACCACTGCTTCTCGGCTTCAAGTTCAATATCGCCACGCTGATTCCCGTCATTTTCGGCATCGTAGCTCTAATCGCGAAAAAGGCCGTCGTTTTGAGTAAAATTGCTTTGGTTATTAGCAGTGCCTTCAGTTTGGGAAGTCTTCTGTTTCCTTCTTACGCACCTACACCAGGATACGGCGGAACGCATCACACTTACGTACCTCATTACAGTTCACATCAATACAGGTGAGAGAAATTTTAGAAAATATACAGTTATGGTTATTATTTAATAGCACCAAAACATATACTTTCAATGGCGTAAAATAAAGTGAAATATAAAACTCATTGTGTTAAATTAAAATTGGTGTTGTCAAAATTGTAAGTAACGAGTACAACAACAATTTGGAAATAACCTAAATATAATTCTAATTATTACTTTTAGTTTCTAAATATTTTTATTTATTAAACAAAATATCCTCACTAGAAGTATGTACATACAATTATTAAGTATTATCAAAAAATATTGCGATGTGGATTAAAGTTTGGATTACATATTATGATATTTTTGGGTAACATCTATATGATTATTTATTATTAATTATTGATATTTTAACAGATATCAAGAAGGAGAATATCCAGAAAGTACTTACAGAGGAAATGCCCCAACTCATGCGGACACTTACAGCGATCAAGATCAGCTGCGATTATATGATGACAGACTCCAGCAGGCTTATTCTAGAGAGGATAATGCCAATGCCAAGAAAGGTAGAAACTTCGCCTGGAGTGAGGCCGAGAAGAAAACTAAGCCTTTGCCCGGAAGCAGATAAAATGCATCTTTTTGGCTTTAGTTTCATAGTTTTGATCAGTATTATTCAATATATTTTAAGATAGTGTACTTGTGATATTAGCTTTGTACCAAATATGTTTGTATGCAAGTTGGCAATGTTATATTCAGTTATTTATTGTTAATGACTACAAAAGTGTCTTTATTATTATATGGTTTGTATTTTCAATAAATTTAAATAAAGATAAAATTAATAGTTTAATTAAATTTCCATTATGGTAAATTTTGAATCCTTAATATTTGGATTACAGGCAGTAATAAAGTCTTAAGAATCAGCTTAAAAATACCAGATTATACATCGTTATAGTTTATCAAATAGTCAAGCAAATCAAATCAGCCGAACCTCAGATGAAATTGTAGGTCTATTGTTGTGAAATAACTTTAGCTCATAATCACCCACAATAGTGGACGCATATTATTTATTTAAAACACATGAATTTAAATCTTTGCCTTATCTGGCTGCATTGAATTTTGACCAGGACAGTCACTTTTACGTCCATATTACTCGATGTCACATTTTAAAGGAAGTAGTCTCACTCAATTTCAATCAACAAACTCTTTGGGTTTTATTGAGAAAAGTAGAATTATAAATTAGAGTCTTGAATGAATTGACGAGATAAAGAGCAGGTTCTTCCAAACCTGTTCGCTTTCCAGAGGATATTTCGTCAGAGAAAGTCTTTGCACAGGGGTATTTTTAAAGATCAATTTAGATGTTCTGTTATCCCCTGCCATTCATAGGTAAAAACCTATT
Organism: Ontholestes murinus; assembly: GCA_963969525.1. Classification (NCBI taxonomy): domain Eukaryota; kingdom Metazoa; phylum Arthropoda; class Insecta; order Coleoptera; family Staphylinidae; genus Ontholestes; species Ontholestes murinus. Next base: position 12,147,388 of record OZ018390.1, read on the forward strand.
GTTTACTGGAAGAAGTAAATTAGCAATGCAAAGAATTTTTATTTTTGGCGTATCATGATGAATAAATTTTATCTAGATTTTATGGTCTCTTCTTCTAATATTAAAGATGAAGATTTAAATTAAAACACACTTGGTTTGTTTCACAATTTTTCTCTATTTACTCGACGAGTTTGGCTTTTTAAGGCATTATCAAGAGTGAGTTACAAAAGAAACTAACAACTACTATATTCTTCTGCTATATTTGATTTTGGGTGTTCAAACCTGCAGAAACATTTTGATTTTTAAATAATATGTTCTTGATCAAAGTTCACTAGTTTTAACCGTCTTATAAATGGTAGGAAGATTTTTATACCATAATGTAGCTCAGATCAGATTTAATAAATTGTAAATTCAAACCCTCACTATTGGTGACTTTAGCTCTTCTCCTACATGGTTAGAAAATTGGTGGTGAGATTTATTTATGCGGGATTTATCGATCGTCGAAAATACAAACAAATTTTCTGTAAATCACAGCGAGTTTCAATCTCTGGCAATTCTGGGAAATAAAACCGGTTTCTTTTAAACCAGTAATTTCCTCAGAGTAATAAAATAAATCTCTAAAAATTTTAGTAGAGGACACTTTTTAATAGGGTGGTATTGTATGCACTTCGTAGATTTCTATCTCTGAACCATCGCTTGTATCGTGATTACTACTGCTTAGTCACTAATCATAACTAATATAGTCTTGCTTAGATTTAATCTGAGACTGATCTGGAACTGAAAATAAAACTCATCTGAGCTGCACCTTCTTGGGTGAAGAGTAAAATAAAGTTCTTATTTGTCTAGTAAAAAATAATCTTTGGCATTTCAAGATGAGATAAAGAATTTTTGTTGAAAAATATTATCTTGCAAACTTCTATAAAAATTAGTATCTTTTATGCATGAAGATAACGTGATTAGCTGAGGGAATATTTTAAAAGGACGATTCATTGTCTGATTCATTGGATCACGTAAAATAGCAACACGTAGATTTCTATCCTTGAATCATCGCCTGTATTGTGATGACTACTTCTTAGTCACTAGGCCCATAGAATAACTTATATACTTATGTGACTAGCCGTAGTTCTAATGATTGTAATGTCTACAGGTCTAATTTGGTTAGTGTTTGATATTTGTACGCGATGTAGAAATGAAACTTTATAAATTAAATATTTATTAAACTACGTTTCTGCTTTCCTATGGTAGCATTCACAATCGCATCCGACTAATATAAATAAATTTTAGGTTAGGATCATAGGTGGTCTCAATGGAAAATCTAAAATGTATGTTACTGTTCAAATTGCATTGAGTGATATATCGTTACAGAGTTTTTCATAGTGGAAGATGTTTCTAATTAAAAACCATATATAAGAATTGTAATGGCTTGTATGGCATTAATTTAGCTATTTAAAAAAGTTATCTATGCTTTCGCTACTCAATGTTTTTGTGATTTAGTATCAAAATATCCTGTAAGCTAAAATTCATATAATTTAAAGTCATTAATAATAAGTTTTAATGAATAGTGGTAGAAATAAACTTCGTAAATTGTGTTACTTTAGGATGGAGCAGAATCTTTTCAAAGGGTACATGCATTTAATACTGATGAAAATAAATTGATTCAATTAAAACCACGAACTTCTTCCTTTTCTATCTCTTGGTGAAACATCAACAAGGTAGATTAGCTTAGAATCATTTAGCTCCCTAAAAATCACCGTATGAAGCTATTTTCAGTGAAAGAGCATATTTAGATATAAACTCCTTCTGTTCTTATTGCGTTTAAAATTTTATAAATGATTTTTATTAATTTCTTTTTCTATTTATTTCCAAAAAAGGAAACCAAAGTTGATAATGGAGAAATACATTTTTGGTTGGTATATTTTTCTGTGATGTACATTATTTTAAAAGAAAGCGAAATACAGAAAACAAAATTCATAATCAACTTATGGTAATTGTCGTTTCCTTTGAGGTTTCACCATTTGAAGTGTACTAAAGTTCCACTTTTTCAACAAATTTGTCTGAGGTCCAATAGAAAACAACTGATACAGGGTGACTGACGAAAAACCTTTGGTGCTGTATCTCGCTTATTTTTGATCCGATTTGAATAAATAAAACATCAAATTAAATGATTTTTAAAAGACTTTAATATGAACTGAACTGATATTTTTTCTTGCATCCACTTTTTGACAAAAGACGATCAACTTTTTTTTTCAAATTGCACTGTATATATATTTTGTACTGATCCGCAAGGAGATTTTTTTCTGAATTTAAATTTGTAAACGATTTTATCCATTCATCAAACCAAAGTCGAGAAATTGAGGATTAAAAAAACAATTAAAAATCAAGTACCCATTGTAAACAATATATAGAGCCTATTCCAAATGTCAAAAGTAACAGTGTCAGTCATTGGTACAATACTGCAATGATTTTTAATAATTTCATAATAAAAATGTTGCAAGATTTCAAAAACTGAAAAACGATTTCTGTAGAAGCACAAAATTCTAGTACAGTGTTTGAAATCTTGCAACATTTTAATTATGAAATAATTAAAAATCGTTGCAGTATTGTATCAATGGTTGTCACTGTCACTTTTGACATTTGAAATAGGGTCTGTATATTGTTTACAATGGATACTTGACTTTTTATTTATTTTTTTAATCCTCAATTTCTCGACTTAAGTTTGATGTATGGATAAATTTGTCTACAATTTTATATTCAGAAAAAAATCTTCTTACGAATCAATAAAAATATATATACAGTGCAATTAAAAAAAAATGTTGATCGTCTTTTGTCAAAAACTGGGTGCAAGAAAAAATAACAGTTCAGTTCCTATTAGAGTCTTTTAAAAATGGTTTAATTTGATGTTTTATTTATTAAAATCGGGTAAAAAATAAGCGAGATACAGCACCAAAGGTTTTTCGTCAGTCACCCTGTATATTGGATGCATTATGAAATCAAGTTACCAATAGTAGCCTTTTGCTAAATTTTGTCCTCAGCAACTTTCGTTTATGGCAATTACCTAATTTTACAAATATTGAAAGGATTTTGCCTTAGTCGCTTATATTTATTGGTAGAAATGGAACTAAAACTCATCTGAAAAGGATTTTGGCTTAGTCGCTTATATTTATTGCTAGAACTAGAACTAAAACTCAGCTGAGCCCCACCTTTTTACTTTCACTATACAAAATATATAGGGGAAGTATTGTTTTCCTTCATGAAAATGTCTGTGGGAGCTGTATCTCAAAAACGAATGATTCGTTTGAGACGAAACTTTAAACTCAAGGTTTAATCGTTAAAACTGGAACTGAAAAGCTTTTGGTGAACATTCAAAAACCGATATTTTTTAATATGATATATATTACAAAATTTTACAAATAAAAGTTAAAGGGACTAATAAACTGAAGAAGTTTTATGAAGACATGTTTTAATAAAAATTTAAAAAAAATTGATAATTTAGACATTTTTTGTCAATTGGTAATAAACTATTAGAATTACATTAAATTTATACTATAAATAATTGTAGAGACTTTAAAAGTGAACAAATAAAATATAATTGATTTATTGTTGAGGCACTTAAGTATTGAAAATCCATATTCACTATTTAGATAAGAAAACGGTTAGATTTTCAAATTGGTTTTATTGTAAACACTACATATGTTTCGCCACACTGTGGCTTCTTCAGGTGAAGAAAATATACAAATAAAATACAAATTATTTCTTATATACTATGTACAATAAAACCAATTTGAAAATCTAACAGTAAATAGTAAATAAAATATAGGGAAAGTAAAATAAACATCACAATTTATTTTATCGTTATTTTTTCTAAATATGAAATATATTACAAAACCATTCAAACAAAAGAAAATGAGAAACCGATCAAGTTTTATTAAAACATTCTTTTTCATAAAGTTAATATTTTTTACTTACCGCTAATAAACTGTAGGAGTTACATAAAATTTATATAACAAGTGATTGTAAAGAATCCAAAATTGAGCAAATTGTTAAGAATAGCCTTTTTGCGTAATCCTCAGTTTTCGAGAAAAATGTAAAAAGTATGAATAAATAAATAAATAAATGATGGTCACATCACCATTTTTTAGTTTTTTTTTTTACATTTTACAACTTTTAACTAAAACCCTCGCTTATGTTTAACAGATTTGAGGTTGGGACAGAGAAAACTTTCGCTTATGTTTTACCGGTTGCATGGTGGGTTAGAGGCCACCCACCCAACCTACATATACATAACAACTTTAAATACTAATTTTTGATGATTTCGCTGCTTACAAAACAATAAAAAATTCTATGTAGAAAAGAAAAGCATAATCTAAATTTAAGCTTAAAAAATGGTGATGTGGCCATAATATACTTTCCCTATTATTTTTGATGATGTTTTACTGGTTGGAGGGTGGGATAGAGACCACCCACCCACCCTACATATACATATAAACTTTAATTCCTTATCGCCTTGTGGTTTCCAATAAAATTAATTACAAAACTTTTTGAATGAAAAAGATATTAAAAAGAAACATTTTTGAGTGTGTAAATTAGTAAAAGATTGATGCATTATGGGTGGGTGAACTGTATATCTAAATTAAATAAGATTAGCTATAGATATTAATTTATATTTAAATTTTGATTTTGTTTTATTTTTTTATTACATAAAGGGTTTTATTGTTTTCTCCAGGCAAATCATCAACGATTAGCAATTAAAGTTATCATGTATACTTAGGATGGGTGGATGGCTTTTATCCCACCCTCCAATCAGTAAAACATAATAATTTAGTTAGAGGTGGAATTTTGTTTGAAAATTACTAAATATCTTTAAAAAATTCTAATCATTTGGAAGAGAACACAAAAAAGTATGAAAAATTTTAGGAACCAAGAAGAAACATTGGCAGAGTAATGGCAAAAAAAACCTAATAAATTAAAGAGTAATTACTGCAAAATAAAATAAGAAAACTGGTAAAAACTGTTTGCAATTTATAACAGAAATTGCTAGAAATTTATGAATAAAAATATTGCTGGAAACTATAATCATCTCAGAGAAAATTCTAATAATACAAAAAAATTGCTGGAAAAGAAAAATGGAAAAGAAGTGGCAAAAAATTCCTAATAAATTGAAGAGAAATTGTTTGAAATTTTTTAAATGAAATTTTTCTGGCAAAGTCTAAAAATCTTAGAGGAAATTCTCATTATTAAAAGGAGAACATAAATCTGAAAAAAAAAAAATTACTGAAGAATAAAAAAATTAATGATTTGAAACAGAACAGAAATTCAGCGATAAAATTGCTTATAAAAGGTTTTAAAAATCTTGGATGCAATTGCCTTGCAATTTGAACGAGAAACTGCTGAAAAATTCTAAAAAGTCTGATAAGAATTGTTCAAAAAATTTATAACCTTAAAGAAAAAGTGGTGAAAATTTATAGAAATATTAAGTAAAAGTGCTGGAAAATACTTGAAAATCTTAAACAATTTGGAAGAGAAGAGATATCCGAAAATTCACTAGAAATCTAAATGAAAATTAAAAATGAAATGGCTTAAAAAATCGCAATAAATTAAAACAGAATTTTTGAAAAAATCAAGAAATCTCAAGAAGGTTTTTGCAATTTGCAGAAATAATGAGAAAAAAAAATGCAGAAAAATTCTAAAAACTTTAGCGAAAAATCTAATCTAATTTGGAAGAGAAGAGAAATTTCTGTAGAACAAAAATTTTTGAGAAATATTGAAGAAGAGATAAAAAACGGCTTTAAAATGCTAAATAAATTCTTAGAGACAGTTTTCGAAATTTGGAAGAGAAATTCTTAAGAAATTCTTTAAATCCAGAATAAACATTGTTAGAAAAAAAAAAAGATTCTTCTCTAAAAAATTCTATGAATCCAGTAATAATTGTTGAAGAATTCTAGAAATCCAGAAGGAAACTTGTAAAAGAAGTTGCTAAAAAATTGTAGGCAAAAAGAGATATTTCTAGGAATGAAAGAAGAATTTCTAAAAAACAATTCTTAACAATTTCATTTTTAGAAACATCAAGAAACTTTGAAGAAAATTATATAAATTTTTAGAAATATTGAAAAAAATGCTAGGAATTTCTAGAAATTTTACTAAAAATTTTAAAGAAGACAGAAAAATAACAATCTTGCAATTTTTAACTCTGAAGAAGTCTATAAGTAGGGAATTCAATAAAAATTCTAAAAATTTACAAAAAGAAAATGCTGGGAAATTCTTAACCAAATAAAGAGAAATTTCAGGAAAAATGTTCACAATTTGCTTAAAATTTGTAGAAATTTTGAAACAAATTGCTGAAAAATGTTTAATTGATTAATGGTTGAGCCGTTAACTTCGTGATACACTTTGGAAAATTAAACAAAAACGTTTACTTTTGAAAAGTTTAATTTTGAAAATTTTTTTATAATCTAGAAGAATTTTTGAAAGAATCAGAAATTTGGAAGAAAAATTGCTACAAATTGTTAAATAACAATTTATCAATTTGATAGAGAAAGAGCTGAAAAAAATATCAAACGCAGAAAAGAAATTGTTGAAAAATTTAGAACAAGCGATATTAATCTTCAAAACTTATTAGATTTATTTAAAAAAAATTCTAGAAACCTTTCAAAGAAAAAAACTTCTAAAAACAAATAACAAATTTAAAAGAATTGTTGAATATTTGCTTAAAATATGGAAGAAAGTTCTTGGAAAATGTATTTGTTTTATTTGATTGTTTTTTAAGCAGCAAAATTATCAACGATTAGTATTTAGTTATCTTGTATATGTAGGGTGGGCGGGAGGCCTCTATCCCACACTCTAATCAGTAAATCATAAGCAAGGGTTTTAATTAAAAGTTGTAAAATTTAAAAAAAATGCTGATGTCGCCATCATAGTACTTTCTTTATATTTTTCTCGAAAACTATGAGATTTACGCAAAAAGCTATTCTTAATAATTCTAAATTCTTTGCAATTACTTATTACATAAATTTCATTTTACTCCTATAGTTTATTATCACTAGGCAAAAATATCAAAATTATTAATTTTTAATTTTTTTCGCAAGATGAGGACTTTATGAAAAACATATTTTAATAAGACTTGTTCAGTTTCTCATTCCCTTTAACTTTTATTTGAAAAGTTATGTAATATTTTTTAAATTTCAAAAATATCGAGAAAAACAAGTAAACACCTCGAGTAAACATCCACTTTCGGTTTATGAATGTTCACTAAAAGCTTTTCAGTTCCAGTTTTTAACGATAAAACCTTAAGTTTGAAATTTCATCTCAATCGGATCATTCGTTTTTGAGATACAGCACCCACAGATATTTTCAAGCACGAAAACAATACTTCCCCTATATATACTATATAGGGAAAGTAATATATACGACTTTGTATAGCTAATCTTATTTAAGCTTCATTTATAGTCTTTCCACTTAGTATTTTATACTAATATTATAAATGTAAAGACTTATTAATTTACACACTCAAAAATTGAACTTTGTTAATTTCCTTTTATTCAAATTATCTAATTATCCTATCCTCCAGTCAATAAAATTATTTGAAATATTTGTATGAATACATCAAGAACAAAAACTAATTTTACCAGCGCGCATTTTTACATGTAGGGTAATATAAGTATTCATATTTATCGAGTAAAATATCTTTAAGGCCTGTATAGAGAAATTTTGCAATATATTTTTTTTTAATAAAGACGAGAATTTATCATTTAAGTTTAATTTAAAACATAATATGCTTTTACTGGGCAAATTTTAGGTAATCAACTGAGTGTTCGATTGGTTTCATATCCAGGTTTGACATAAACATAGGATATCCTGGTATTATATGTGCTTCAAAAACAATACTAAGTTTTTAGCATCCTTCATGAACGGGTAATTGAAACTTATCTGAGCAGCGACTTCTTATAGGGTTATATTAATGTAGTCAAAATATGTAAACGGTGTATGATTTACAGATTAAATTGAGAAATATGTTGCAAAGGAAAATTGTGTTCAAAAATTAACAACATTTATTGATAAAGATGTAATAATTACTATATATAATATAAGCCAATTAGCCACGGTTAAAATCTTTAATCTCTTAGGTATGTTATAAAATCATATCAACTAATTCAATACAAAACATCCTTGTATTACTAGTGCTTTAAAATACAACCCTGACACTTTAGCATCTTTCATAGAGTAACAATCTTATCTTATAGTCCCTCAGTTTGAATCCTTCTCATATAAAGGTTGTCCGGAAAGTTCGTGCCGATTTTCGGTAGGTACCGTGAGAAAAAACCTAATTATAGCATACTTATTGAAAACAAATGACATGTGTACATATTCTAAAAGACAATATTAAATTATTAAAATCAAAATTTATCAATCTGGAATCGAAGTCAATAATCAACAACAAAACAACCAGAGCTATCTCACTAACACTAGCCGAAGATAATTGCGCACAAAATAAAATGATTAGTGAAAATCTGCAAAAATCAAGACCACGGTCAACTAGCGATATGGACCAAGTGAACGTAGAAACCTATAAACAACAAAAAACGTTCATCACAGACAATATATTTGCAGAGAATACACTTGCAGACAAACCGACGACAAACACCGCACAAAACACCTCCGCGGCAATCACCAAACCCAACAACAAAACATCTGCATTAACAACTCAAAAGGAGGAGAGCCAAAATAATCTTAACAAACAAATAAAAATCAATGCTACTACACCGGAAACAATTGGAAAAAAACCAGAAGACGAACGAACTACAAACCAAGAATGGAAAACTGTATTAAAACGGAAAAGAAATAACAAATCACAAGAAATAATTGGTGAATCACTAAGCAAACACAACATAACAGCTATTCCGAAGAAAGCGTTTATATACGTCTCGCGTCTACTCCCTACAACTCAGGAAGGACACATAATTACACACTTGGAAAAAGAGTTCCCAGAAGTTATATGCGAGCCTCTGCCATCCAAATTTCCACACGACTATGCATCATTCAAAGTCACAATCGACAGGCATCATTTCGACAAGGCAATGGACCCCAAAATATGGCCAAACGGAGCTTATGTAACCCGATTTTTTCACAGGAGCAAAAAAGAAACAAAGAAAGACTAGCACAAACATGAAATTTATTTGAATCAATTACTGTATTACATCATAATATGCAATCAATTAGGAATAAAATTAATGAGACAGAAATAATGTTGGATGAACTAAATGTTAATTTGTTTTTAGCTACAGAACATTGGGTCTCTAGCAATGAAGTTTTCCCCAAAATTAATGGCTTCCAAGTGGTATCATCATCCACAACTACGTCCCAGGCTTAATCGCCTGGGACGTAGTTGTGGAGGAGCGGCAATATTATCATCAGGCAAACACAAATTCAACTGTAGACTCGATATCAATCAATGTTCTTTGGAAGGATCGATCGAAATTGCGGGTGCCGAATATGTTCAGAACAATAAGAATATTATTTTTTTGTGCATTTATCGTCCACCCCAGGGAAATTTCAGTGAGTTCTTACGTATATTCGAGAATGTTTTATATAATGTCCTAATAAATGAAAACATTGATATATTAGTCGGTGGTAATTTTAATATTGATAGTAGTAGTAGTAGTAGTGTTAGGCTATCGACCACGTGGTCCTTCCGCCATGTGTCATTTGTGTATTTGTGTGTGTGTAAATGAGCTTGTTAATAATAAAACCTGCATAGATCACATTATAACAAACATACCACATACAAGCGCAAGAGTAATTGATACCCATATTTCCGACCATAACGGTCAATTAATTCAAATTAAAACAAAAGAAAAGTTTAAGAAGAAAACAATTAAAAAAATAAATCTTAATCAAAACAACATTGACACACTAAATAATATTCTATATCAACAAAATTGGGAAGTACTATTAGAGGGGTGCAAAAGCTCTGAAGACTATTTCACTAAATTTTACAAACACTTTTTAGACATATACAATCAATGTTGTCCAATAAAAGAAAAAAATATAAACAATTTCAAATCAAAAACGCCATGGTACACTGATTCACTTCGACAAATGAAAAATGATATGGAATTTTGTTACCAACTGTACAAATATACAAAATCTAACCAATTACATATAAAATACACTACAGCAAGCAAAAAGAAACTATAATTTAGTGATAATAAATCAATCAAATAATAAACGTAAAACGTTATGGAACATCTTAAAATCAAAAACGCAAAATAATATACCAGAAATCCTGAGCTATATTATTGACATCGAAAATAATATGAAAGTAGAAGATCCACCTAAAATCGTTAATCTGATAAACCAGTATTTTGGTACGGTTGGTAACAAAATTCATATGACTAGTACTCACTCAGAAGATGAAATAATAAAAACCACACTTAAAATGAAACCCAGTAACTCTCTAGATATAGATAATGTAACAGCGTCGGTGTTTAGGAAAATAATAACTAGTATAAGTAATCCACTAACCGTCGTTATTAACTTATCTCTTTCAGAAGGCACATTTCCATCACTACTAAAAACAGGCAAAATTATACCGATATTAAAAAAAGGAAACCCACATTTACTAAACAACTACCGACTAATATCTATATTACCGACGTTCTCGAAAATATTTGAAAAAATAGTATGTAAAAGACTATATATTTTTTTTGAACACAACAATATCTTATGTAAGGAACAATTCGGTTTCCGTAAAGGGCGGTCAACAATACATGCCATAGCGAATTTTCTAAAATATATCTTAGACAACATCGACAAAAACTTAAAAGCACTTGATCTTTTTAGACCTTACAAAAGCATTTGATTGCGTGCCACATGAGTTATTGTTGAGCAAACTCTATGACTATGGAATAAGAGGAAATTGTCATCGCCTTCTTGCATCATATCTCAACAATCGGATCCAAGTAACAACTGCCAATATAAATGATAACGTACACATGTCAAATACCATAGAATTGACAGGGGAGTATTTTAAGCCCTTTACTATTTCTCTTGTTCATAAACGATATACGACTTTCCATTAATAGCCACATTACGATGTTTGCGGATGATACTACTATCAACATCAGTGATAAAGAAATATCTCACCTAAATGATATCACTAACGAAGTTTTACATGAGCTAAGCATCTGGTTGGAAAATAACAATCTTCTCGCAAACGTGGCAAAAACTCATATCATTAATTACAAATCAATACCTGATCAAAAATATATCCTTTTGAACAGAGAAATGGTAGAGGAATCAGACCAGGTAAAGTTTCTAGGCATGACTATCCAGAGCAATCTAAAATGGGATAATCATATTTATAATCTATGCTCAAGAATAGCAAAATACTCATACCTCATTTATTCTACGCGTAAAGACTTACACGAAGAAGCTGCGCGTGTGGTATATATGTCTTACTGTCAATCGCAAATTACATATGGAATCATTTTTTGGGCAAATACGACAGAGCAAAATTGGAAGAAAGCATTTACTATGCAGAAACGACTTGTTAGAGCAGTAGGTAACCAAAAACCGAACACCAGTTGTCGCTTGCTTTTCAAGCGGTTGCGGATGATGGCACTTGCTAGCCTGTACATTTATGAAAGTGTAAAATTTGTACACAATAATATATATATATATATATATTTGTTTGAATATAGTCAAGTCTTTCACAAATATAATACTAGGGAATGAACTTTAAGAATACCTAAACACCAACACACTTACTTCCATAACTCGCACATTGTGCAGTGTAGAAAACTTTATAATGTGCTCCCAAAACATTTTAAAAACCTAAATGAACCAACATTCACCAAACGAATGAAACATTTAACAACAGAAAATTTGTATTACTCTGTACAAGAATTTCTAAATCACTGTGATAGTAATTTGCGATAGACTATTGACTATTTATTTAATGTTTTTGTGCATGCTATTTTTAATTCATACTTTTAATTGTAATCACACTATTTTAAATTGTTTTTTTAGTTAATAAGTTTTATATTTATGACTATAAATCTGAATTATGTTTTGACACTCCCATGAATGTATACACATTTGCTCTGGAAATAAAGAAATGAAATGAAGTGAGATATATGATTAATTAATTTCTCACTTAACCCGTGGTGAATCATTTTTGAATTAATTTGATAGATGAATTAAAACACTTGGTATACTACACTACCAAGTGTTTTAATTCATCTATTAAATTAATGAAATGAGATATCTTTAGACATGTTTGGAAAAAAGTTTGGTTACGATTCGTTAATTTTTATCAGTTTTAGACTCCTCAGAATATGGTACCAAATCAAGTGCATTATAGGCATTTAATGCTTTTCTTTTTCCGATGGGCAAAAATGCCACACAAGCGGAGAAGAACATATGCGTTGTTTATAGTGAAGGTGTTGTAGCCGAAAGAACTCTGCGGTGGCCGTCCACCACAGACGACGATCTGATTAAAACAGAAATCGAGAATAACCCACACTCAACATTACATCAATTAGCAGGAATACGAAATAAATTAAAATTAACCATACTGTGAAGCTTGATGTATGGATTCAGTCTTGATGTTTGGATTCTGTATGATTTAACGGAGAAAAATTTGTTGGATCTCATCTAAATTTGCGACATATGATACTGTGCAGAGGCAATTTCTGAAGCAATTAGTGATGGGGAATGAAAAATTGATTATATAAACGTAAAAATTCCTGGGAAAAGTGTCATGAACTACCTCCAATAAATTTGGAAGTGTGTTGCACTCAATTAGAGAAATGGAAGACAGTAATCGAATAAAACCGTCCAGAAATAGCGAATCGGAACACTTACTGGACTAATGTGTCGACAAAAATTGTTGGTAGTTTGGTTGGGATATTTTACCCCATCCACCGTATTCGCCAGACCTCGTCCCTTTGGATCCAGACCTTTTCCGATCATTACAAAATTCCCTTAATGGGAAAAATTTCAACTCTTTGAGATAAAAATTTCTTTAGATAAATTTTTTGCCAAAAAAACCTGAGAAGTCCTGGAAGGATGGAATTCTCAAGTTGCATGAAAGATTGCAACAAAATGGTACCTATATAAGTTAATAAATGTATACCAAAATTTAAATGAGCTGCTTTTCAATATTCCTTAAAAATCGGCAAGAACTTTCCCGAAAATTATTGGAGAGCTAAGCCTTTTAAAGCATACATTTGTATTTCGTTTTTTTTTCTCAATCACAATCTAATTCTTCTGATTTCTGGTTCCTGATTTGAAGCTTTTATTGCGGCACTCGGCGCCGGATTTTTGTCGTGTTTCTGATAAATACAGTCACTGAGACAAATATGTTGTTGGAACAAATATGCTAATCACGTTATAACTCATTCCATTGAATTGCATTGGAATACTCTCATTAAAGAGGGGTTTGTTGTAAGTAGGGGTATGTTCGGTATGTTCGGTATGTAGGCAAGCAAGTTCTCATTTATGAATAATTTAATTAGGTTGAGAAAGTACTGAAATTACGCAATTATGTTCATAACTTCCTTATCCTAGGTATTGAGCAGTCTTAACTAGAGCATATTTTATGACACTTAGCCTCTCATGAGAGCTGAAATGTTTGATATATTTATCTTTATTTAAGTTTATTAAAAATGTTTATAATATATAAAAATAAATTAAGGAAACATTCCAGATATTATAGTTGTAACACCAAGCAAATAAAATGTCTTTCCCGATGACAGCTTGAATAACACTATCGATTTCTATCGGAGATGTCAGTCAGAATACATGCATATGCTTTTATATTTTAAATGAAAGGTATTTGTAATAAGAAAAACCTAATAAATAGAAAAAACACGAAAATATTTTCGTAAAATCTAATCTAATCTAAATCTGGACAACAAAATGTTCTTTATAATACTTTTCAAGAACGGAAAATTATAAAGAGTATAACAGTCATATGAAAATTAATAATTCATAAAAATTAATAATGTCTTTGCGTAGGAAAAGAATGCGTTGTCTACATAAATTAATAAGCTTATATATGCTTGTCATTAAATGACAACTGACAGTTTTTATTACTTGTGAAAAGTTTTTCATTTATCGTCATTATAAACGAAGTAAGGAAGACAATATATTTAATTGTAAAAAATAAATATTGTTCTATTTACATTTATTCTGTCTGCCTTCAATAAATTCTACATTTATCCAGCGTACTCTTGACCTACACCAATAAACTATCTATTAACCTAACGTATATTTTCTCGCTTAAACTAGCGTACTCTTGACCTACCTCAATGCTAATTTATTTAGGCGGGTTAGGGGTACGATAGGTCATTGCATTCTTTATTGAGGTAGGTCAAGAGTACGCTAGTAAAGGCAATAATCAAATTTATAGGGCTATATTAAGTTAAATTAACGATGTAATTCGGTTTATTATAGTTTTGAATAACGATTTTAACAATACATAAAGTAAAGGAAAAAGAATTGAATGCCTCAACAAAAAACAATTAAAATGACTAGAATTAAAAAATGGCAAATAATAAAAAGTCGACGAATGCAAACAACTAGAAAATCTTACAAATTTGTTTCAAAAAATACATGAGACTTGACAAAAACAATAACCAATTAATAACATCATGTGAATAAAAAAATAATAAAAACAAATGTTTGACTGAATAAACGAAGATGGTTGAAAATTATGATAAAAAATAGTTAAAACTGTTAAAAGTACAAAAATAATTGGACACCACTTTAGATAACAATTGAAATTGGTGGTAATTTATAAAGAAGAGACTATCACACTCTTAAGAAAGCTTCATGCGTGTTGCCTAGTGAGATAGGATTGTAAAGCATTTATTGGGATAGGTGGACAATAAAGAAATATTGTGGTTTCTCAAGACAACTTTCAAATGTTGTCTCTCTAATTTCTATTTCTTTAAAAGTTTCTAATTGTTATACATCTCCAACTACAATAGTATTTCTGTAAGTTCTGCTCTATCAATGTATTAGGAGCTATGGAATCCTGTAAATTCCTTACATGAATGGACTAAAACAAAAATTAGGAATTTTTAAATAATATTTCATAAATCATTATTACTTGACTAATCACTTTTAAAGATTCATATCTTAAATAATTAAAAACATAGTTAAATCACGAAATAGTATATACCCTTTCAAGTATAATATCTGAATATGCAAAAATTAGTCGGTCACAATGGATGTTCCATAAAGAGGAAATGCATTTCCGTAGAACAAGGCAATTACAATTCCGTACTCTATCCATCTCGTCTGGCACGCAGTCTAACATGCAATTGCCTTAAACACAATAATTAGCGACAATAGTCGAACATGTTCGCTATTTCACTTAATACCATGCCCACGTCACGCCTAAAATAATTACATTTACCGCAAACACACACTATTAAACACGCCGGCCTGTGGGCACTGCAAACTTCGTTAAACGCACGATGATTCCATACATCTGATGAGAAATAATTGTGCAATTATGGTATCGAAGTATTTAGATTGATATTCAATTCGGTATAACGGAGACGGACGGATCGTGTTATTATCTTAAAAGCGATCCGCTGTAATTGAAATGCTGCACTGATTAATTGGAGATTATGGATAGAGCTTCAATTAAGCGGTGGATTCATTGAGATTTATGATTTAATGTGTGAATCCGTGATGATATCTGTAAATTGGTCTAGATTTGCGAGAGAAGTAACTGCGTATAATGCGAAGGCTAAATGTTCAATTTATCAAATATACAGAAATAGTTGAATGGGATCCTTGAGGCTTTAATTTACGTTCTGAGTCATATATGAGTATAAAAAAGCAAATTGATGTGGAATTCAAGAATCTTTAAACAAATTAATGGTAATTTGTCATGTAAATTTCTGAAAATAAATACAACATAAGGTCGATAGCAATTCAGCAGAAATTTTCTTTTTTTCAATTGTTCCCGTATAATGTTGCTTTACTTAATATGTAAAATTGTCTGCAATGAAGATGTTTTTATATATATAGAAGAGATATATCAGGAATCTGGAAGAAATCTTTCTTTCAAACATGATGAATCTGGAAGACAATAATATAAATTGCAATTGCATAAAGAAAAACCTTACAGAAATCTATAAAACTAGAAGAGGATGCTGAAAAATATGTTTAAGATTAATTCTAAAATTCTAAAAATACATCAAGGATTTTCGAAAACATCAATTTGTTAAAATAAGAAATGTTATTAGATTCAATTAAAGTTGATCAGACATTCTAATTTTTATTATCAAAATATGACATAACTGGAAAATTCTAAAAATACATCAAGAATTTTTGACAATATCTAATTATATAAGGTTTTAAGAAACTAGAAGAGAAATTTTAAAAATGTAGGTCGAAAAAATAAGAAAATAGATGGTAAAAAATTCTTGAAAAAATTGAAAAATAAAAATTCCACATAAACAGAATTATATAAAATTCTATAAAATAATAATAATCCTAAATTTTTTTAAAACATTTGAAGAAACGGAGGCTGAGAAATTCTAAAAAAATTTATTATCAAAATATGATATAAGTTGCTAAAAAATTCTAGAAAAATATCAAGAATTTTTAACAATTTCTAATTATATAAAATAGGGATCGATATTTAAAAAAAAACTAGAAGAGAAATTTTAAAAAATTAATTCAAAATAATAAGACAAGAGATGCTAGAAAACCCTTGAAAAAATGGGAGAATACTAGAAAATTCCACTGAAACAGAATTGTAGATAATTCAATAAAGTAATAATCCTAAAATTTTTGAAGAAAATAAAGTAAAAATGCTGAGGAATACTAAAAATTTGAAGATATACCTATGCATAAAACTTAAAAATGTTTTAATGGCTAAAATTCCTAAGCATTTTTTATTTCAAATGGACTGGATATAAAAGAAAATTCTATGGTGTTGAAATTGGTAATACGTAGGGATATAACAAATATTTTGCAAAAAAATTAAATGAACTATGATGACCTAGTCAAGTATCTGAAAATGAGGTATGATTAAGCTTACCTTCATCATCATTCAAATATCATTTTAAGATTTACCAAACTGATTGTAAACCGAATTCTAAGCAAAGTTTCTTCACTTTTGTTCATCTAAGGATATGCTAGGTTTCATTAATAAAGTTTGCAGAAAATTGAAGGAAATGAAACTCTAGAAATTTGGAGGAGAATTTGTTCGAAAATTAAAGTTATTTCTTTCTTGACTTTTATTCATCTTAGGAGATGCTAGAATTTATTTAGAAAGTTTCCAGCAAATTGTAGGAAAGGAAGCTCTAGAAATTTGGAGGAGAATTTGTTCAAAAATTCAAAAAGTAATTTCTTTCTTCACTTTTAGAATTCATTTAGAAAGTTTCTAGAAAATTAAATAAAAGGAAACTTTTGAAATTTGGAGAAGAATTTGTTCGAAAATTAAAGTAATTTCTTTCTTCACTTTTGTTCATATAAGGATATGCTAGAATTCATTAAGAAAGTTTCCAAAAAATTGAAGGAAAGGAAACTCTAGATATTTGAAGGAGCATTCGCTCGAAAATTAAAGCAATTTTGGTTTCTTCACTTTGATTCATCTCAGGATATGATGGAATCCATTTAGAAAGTTTCCAGAAAATTAAAGAAGAGGAATCTCTAGAAATTTTGAAGAGTATTTGTTAGAAAACTAAAGTAATTTCTTTATTTTCTTATGTGAAACAAGGATATGCTAGAGTTCATTTAGAAAGTTTCCAGAAAATTGAAGGAAAGGCAACTCTAGAAATTTGGAGGAGAATTTTCTCGAAAATAAAAGTAATTTCTTTCTTCACTTTTGTTCATCTAAAGATATGCTAGAATTCATTTGGAAGTTTCCAAAAAATTGAAGGAAACGTTAGAAATTTGGAGGAGAATTTGCTCGAATATTAAAGTACTGTTTTTCACTTTTCTTTATCTAAGGATATACTAGAATTTATTTAGAAAGTTTTCAAAAAATTCAAGGAAAGGAAACTCCAGAAGTTTGGAGTAGAATTTGCTCAAAAATTAGAGTAATTTCTTTCTTCATTTTTTGTTAATCTAAGGATATGCTAGAATTCACTTAGAAAGTTTCCAGAAAATTGAAGGAAAGGAAACTCTAGAAATTTGAAGGAGAATTTGTTCGAAAATTAAAGTAATTTCTTTCTTTACTTTTAGAAACTATTTAGAAAGTTTCTAGAAAATTAAATAAAAGGAAACTTTAGAAATTTGGAGGAGAATTTGTTCGAAAATTAAAGTAATTTCTTTCTTGACTTTTATTCATTTAAGGATATGTTAGAATTCATTTACAAAGTTTGCAGAGAATTGAAGGAAATGAAACTTTAGAAATTTAGACGAGAATTTGCTCGAAAATTAAAGTCATTTCTTTTTTCACTTTTGTTCATATAAGGATACTCTAGAATTCATTAAGAAAGATTCCAGAAAATTGATGAAAAGAAAACTCTAAAAATTGGGAGGAAAATTTGTTGGAAAATTAAAGCAATTTTGGTTTCTTCACTTATATTTAAGTAATTTCTTTATTAACTTTTATTTATCTAAAGATATGCTAAAATTTATTTAGAAAGTTCCCAGAAAATTGAAGAAAGGGAATTTGGAGCAGATTTGCTCGAAAATTATAGTAATTTCTTTTGTTTATCTAATTTCTTTCTTCACTTTTGTTCATCTAAAGATATGCTAAAATTCATTTAGAACATTTCAAAAAATTTGAATGAAAGGAAACTTTAGAAATTTGGAGAAGAATTTGTACGAAAATTAAAGTAATTTCTTTCTTTACTTTTATTCATCTAAGGATATGCTAGAATTTATTTAGAAAGTTTCCAGAAAATTGTAGGAAAGGAAGCTCTAGAAATTTGGAGGAGAATTTGTTCGAAAATTAAAGTAATTTCTTTCTTCACTTTTGTTCATCTAAGGATATGCTAGAATTTATTTAGAAAGTTTCCAGAAAATTGAAGGAAAGGAATCTCTAGAAATTTGGAGGAGAATTTGCTCGAAAATTAAAGTAATTTTTTTTCACCTTTGTTCATCTAAGGATATGCTAGAATTAATTTAGAAATTTTCCAGAAAATTGAAAACAAAAAAAAAACGAAAACTCTAGAAGTTTGGAGGAAAATTTGCTCGAAAATTAAAGTAATTACGCCGGTGGTGGCGCATCGGTTACGGCCCCGAACTGACGTGCAGCAACGTTGATTCGGGTCAGTAGTCGGATGGGTGACCGGTACCATTCACCATTGGGATACAATTAATGGTGCTTTAGAGTGACGGGGCGATCCTTTAAAGTAACAAGCTCATTTACACACACAAATTCACAAATGACACATGGCGGAAGGACCACGTGGTCGATAGCCTAACACTACTACTACTACTACTACTACTACTACTACTACTTAAAGTAATTTCTTTCTTCACTTTTGTTCATCTAAGGATATATTAGAATTCATTTAGAAAGTTTCCAAAAAATTGAAGAAAAAGAAACTCTAGAAATTTAGAGAAGAATTTGCTAGAATTTTCCTCTGTTTATGAAAGGCTAGAATTTTGATAAAAAAAATTCTGAAAAGTAATATATTTGCAATATCTAAAATCTTTCAAAAAGTAGAGGAGAAATTACAGGAAATCTTAAGGAATCTGAAAGAAAAATACGAAAAAGTTATAGGAATGCCGAGAAAAAAATCTTAAAAGAAATGCTAGGATAGTCTAAAAACTTAAAGTAAAGTTGTTAAAATATTTTGAAATTTTAAAGATGCTGAAAAATTACAAAAAATAAAATAGTGAAAAATTTTAGGATTTTCGAAGAAAAAAAATCTCTATTTGGAGGGACATTCCAAGAAAAAATTCGAAAGAATGGATCAAAAATAGTTGGAAAATTCTATTTGAATGTAGCAAGGCATGGTAATAAATTTCTAAAAATTGAAGTTCCTCGAAAATGAGTGAATAATTGCTGAAAATGTTTATTAAAAGAATGCAAGTATGTTAATGCCAAAAAAATTTTAAAAAATAAAATTTTGATAAATACTAGGATTTTTGATACAAAAGGAAACTCTAGAAATTTGGAGAAGAATTTGCACGAAAATTAAAATATTTTCTTACTTCACTTTTGTTCATATAAGGATATGATAATAAGAATTTATTTAGAAAGTTTCCAGAAAATTGAAGGAAAGGAAACTCTAGAAATTTGGAAGAGAATTTACTCAAAAATTAAGTTATTTCAAAGAGAGAAATTAATGAAAATCTTGAAACTTGAAAGTTTTCGAAACCTGCTGTGTAAGAAAATGGATGAGAGATAAAAAATATTACGGCATTGACAGTATAAGCAACAAAAATATGGCAACTTAAAATTAATTTATGTATCGTTATTTTATCAAACCGATTAAAAAACAATTTCAATCTAAGCTTTTCCATTTGCGTTCTATACTTATATAGATATTATATTATAGCTATAAAATTTTCCTATCTGTATAAAAGGCTAGAGTTTTGATAGAAAATTTTCTGAAAAGTAAGAATTTTTGCAATTTCTGGGAACTTTTAAATAGTAGAGGAGAAATCACAGGAAATCTTAAGGAATTTGTAAGAAAAATACGTGAAAAGTTATAGGAACCTGGAGAAAAAATTGTTCAAAGACATGGTAGGATAGTCTAAAAGCTAAAAGTGAAATTGTTAGAATATTTTGAAATTTTCAAGAGTAATCCAACAGAAAAAAGATGCTGAAAAATTACAAAAAAATAAAATAGTTAAAAATTTCAGAATTTTCGAAGAAAATTTTACATACCTAAAAATTTTTTGAATGAAAATAAAAAATAGCTGGAAATTTCTATTTTATTTAAAAAAAAATCCCTAAAAATGAAGTAATAATTACTAAAAAATTGTATTAACTTAATACAAGTAGTGAAATTCTCTAAAAAATAAAATCTGAATTAATATTAGGACTTTTGATAAGAAAGTCAAAGATGTTAAAATATATAAATTTTCTTAAGCAACATGCCTATGCTATGGTATTGACGTGGGTACTACGTGGGGAAGCAAAAAATATTTTGCAAGAGGTAAAATGAAGTAGAAGCATATTTAAAAATAATATATATTCAAACTTATCTTGGTTATGATTTATATATCAAAAGTTTAGTTGTTCTAGAAAAACAATTATTAAAAACCAAGAAAGTGTGAATTCTAAATTTTCATTCTGAGTCATTTATTATGAAACCTTCAGAAAATTTGAAGAAGAATAATACCAGTCTTTTGGAATAAAAATCTAGAAAAAATGGTTATGAAGAAATCTCCAGAAAAGATTCTCGCATTTAAGAAGAGAAATTTCTGGAACGTTGCGATAAAATACATTAAGATTTTATAGAAAATTTTAATGGGATTAAAGATTATATTCAATTTGAAGAGAAGTTTCAGATGAAAATGAAAAACTCAAAATTTGTAAGAAAAATTTCTCAAAATATACAATTAATTCAATTCTCACAGCCAAGTGTTTAATTAACTTTCTAATTCTCAAAATATTTCACCAATTTAAAAAAAAAACTCAAACTGATTATGTATATTTATATATCATAAGTTTTGCTGTTCTACAAAACCGATTATTAAAAAAAACAATTTCTATTCAATTTTCGTTCAGCGTCATTTATCCAGAAAATTTGAAGAAGAATAAAAATGATTGCAAAATTATTAAAATATAGAACAGAAATTACTAGAAAAAAACTAAGAGTCTAAAAGAAAAAAGGTTGAGAAAAAATCTTAAGAAAAGATTCTCGCAATTAAGAAGAGACATTTCTAGAGTATCCTTTCAATTCGATAAAAGATTCCATCAATTTGAAGAGAAGTTTTAGAAATTTCCAGAAATGAACAATTTTGAAGGGGGAAATATTTAGGAACACTAAAAAAATATTTAATTATAATAAAAATTTAAATTAAAATAAAGTTTTCCAAAATATAAGAAGAATTTAATTAATTAATCAATTCATTTTAAACTTTATAATTCTCAAAACATCTCTCGAATTTGTAAAAACTAAAAGATAAATAGTTGAGAATTTCCAGAAACCTCAAACAAAAGTCTCGCCGTTTAAAAGAGATATTTCTAAAGTGGTATGATAAAATACATTAAAGAAATTCGCTGGAAAAATCCAATTGGGTAAGGTGTGAAATAGTTAAGAAATTGCTGAAGGGAATAAAATAGCAATCCAAAAAACTGACACACAAAATGTTAGAAAATTCTAAAAATCTCTAGGAAACATTTAGCAGTCTAGAGAAGATAATGGAAAATTATAATACCTATGAAGAAAATTATCAAAATTTGGAAGAAATATTTCTTAATAATTATAAAAATAATGGATCAATAATTGTTAAACAATTTCATTTAAATAACGTCGCTAGTGGTGAGAATGTTCCTTCTAATTCCATCAATTTTGAAGAAAAATCCTAAAAAATTAGGTCTGATATGGTCATAATTTCTAGATATTTTGAGATAACTGAAACTAAAATTCAAAGAACTTTTATAAGGGAAGCATATTTCCACAGACAAGATTCGCCTGTTAATTAGCCAATATTAGCTTTCTGGTCCTTCGTCTAAGTTTGGATATTTTTACTTTTGGGTTGATTTATACAAAAACGAAGCCGCCTGGGGCAAGAAAAAGGTTAATATTTATATTGCCGTCATCGGTCATGTAAATTCCGGTAAGTCCATTACAACCGGACATTTTATTTACCAATGCGGCGGTATCGACAAACGTACCATCAAAAAATTCGTGAAGGAATCCTAGGAAATGAGTAAGGGTACTTGATTAAAACACTAACACTTTCTATATTCAACACTTTTAATGCTACCTTCTTGATGGGACCAAATTTTCAGATTGGGTATAGTAAAACACTTGTTATGTTCCATGAAAATAATCGTAACGGATCGAAACACGTGTCAGGCAACTCAAAATATAATATGGAACAAAACAAGTGTTTTACTATACCCAAACTAACACTTTCTTCACAATTATATATATAATAATTGTGAAGAAAGTGTTGAAATTCTTGTAATTATATCTTCACGTAACTCAACAACAAATTTCTATAAGGTAAGGGTACCTTGACAAACTTGAAATTCGAGAAGAAAGCCTAGGAAATAAGTAAGGGCTTCTACAAGTACGCCAAAGACCGAACGTGAACGTGGTATTACCATCGATGTGTGGAAGTTCTATCATCGAAGAATCTGGACACATTGATTTCATCAAAAAGATGATCACCAGTAAGTCCCAAGCCAATTGTGATGTCTTGATTGTCGCCGCCGGTCTTTTGGCTTTCACTTTTGGTGTGAAATTGTTGGCTGAAGATTAGTTACAATCCTGCAGCTTTCGTACAAATTTCCGAATAACACGGAAACAGCATGTTGGAATAATCTATCAAGATGGCATGGTTAAAGGGATGTAACGTAGAACGTAAAGAGGGCAAATCTGATGGAAAGTGCTTGATCGATGCTTTTGACCCAGTCGTTCAGTTGACAAACCACTTCGTCTTCTACTTCAGGATGTTTACAAAATTTGGGGTATTAGAACAGTGCCAGTTGATCGTGTTGAAACTGGTCATTGTATTCGCCCCAG
Organism: Ontholestes murinus; assembly: GCA_963969525.1. Classification (NCBI taxonomy): domain Eukaryota; kingdom Metazoa; phylum Arthropoda; class Insecta; order Coleoptera; family Staphylinidae; genus Ontholestes; species Ontholestes murinus. Next base: position 12,170,997 of record OZ018390.1, read on the forward strand.
AAAATTTGACCACTGAAGTAGAGTCCGTTGAAATGCATCACGAAGCTCTTCAGGAGGTCGTTTCCAAAGATAATGTTGGTTTCAACGTCAAGAACGTCTCCGTTAAAGAATTAAGTCGTTGTTGCGTTGCCTGAGACACAAAGTAACTGCTGATTTCACCGCACAAGTAATCATGCCCAACCACCCTGGTCAAATCTCTAACGGGTACACACCCATTTTGGATTGTCACACAGTTCATATTGCTTTTTCAAATTTGTAGAAATCAAGCAGAAGGTCAACAGACGTACAGGTGAATCGAAAGATAACCCTAATGCTTGAGATTTGATTGCTATCAAATTTGGCGATGCTGTTATTGTCACGTTGGTTCCATCCGATTCCATATGTGTCGAATTCTCCTGTAAAGAAGGTAGAAAAGTCTAAAACTAGACGATGGAGATAACGTGGTACTGAAAAACTCTAGAAACCTGAAGAGAAATTATTGGATGGATCTAGTAAGCTAAAAGAAATGGTAAACATTCTCAAAAAATAATGAAATCATGAAGAAAATGGACATAAATATATATTAAGGGAAATCAAAATAAAAGTACTTGACGTTCAAATAACCTTGATTAAAGCACTAAAATAGAAAACTTCTATACAAACAATCCTATATATAACTCATTATGTTATAGAAATATTGCTATTACTTTCATCTATTATGTAAAGCATGATTCAATTCCAAAAATTTTGATTCAGTCAATATGCACATTTATTTACAATTCCTAAGCGTGTATAAAATTTAAATTAAAATACTACGAGCATTCCTTTTGATTCTAAAAATAGCATCGAAAACAAGTACCAGCTTAGAACGCGAGAACCATACCACACCGGCAAACGGCCGTGGCAATAACATTGAACCGGTGTGTAGATGCCAACAGATGCGACCTGGATTTTTGGCCCTCGAGCTAGTCTACAGCACAGTTTCCCCACAACTTTCTACGAGATGATACCGGCTCTAAACCGCCGTACTCATATTACGTGATCTATAAAATGTATGCACTCGCTCGCCTCTAAGAGGATACATCCACCTGTGATTGATCGATTCGAAACTCTTTCCGTGACTCATGTTCTATAATGGACCGTAATCGGTCCAAATTTATCAGCCCGACGTTACGTAACAAATTTTTGTGCCTTAAATCGGTGCTAATGATGAATAATCGTCATTAGCTCTGTGTGCTCCCTTCATTAAATAACTTTCTCGGTCGGATGAAAAGACTGGAAGTATTCACTTTTTACTCATTAAGACGTACCGTATTTTTTTGGGAATAGCTGTTCAGAATTACGTGACATTGTGAAATACGGTAAGGGTAGTGAAAGTATTTTTTTGCATTTATCAGTCTAACAGAATCGTTACATAACTCTTTGTAGCATAGCAAGAGAAGTAAAGTATATCGCATATTTCGATAGAAAACATTTAAACGCCTTAAGCTCATGAATGGAAAGAGGTTCACTTAACATAGCGAATCAACATTTACGATATGCACCTTAAACGTAATGAAACCAATCCCTTTCTGAAAAGAATCATCACTGGTGACAAAAAATATACAGCTACATTATCCGAAAACAATCATGGTATGAGAAAAACGAGCCAGCTCAAAGTGCATCGAAAGCATTAGAAAAATTCATGTTGTCAATCTGGTGGTATTTTATATTTTGAGCTGCTTCCAATAACAAAACGATCAAGAAAAATTAGGTAAATTTAAAAAATTAAATATTTAACCTTCGAAGAATTTTATCAAGTATCATGAATCCCAAACCAAATTAAGTTTCGAAAAAGTTTACCAAAATTATTTTTGAAGCAATTTAGAAAATTGTAACCATTGAAATTCAATCTTTTGAGAAAACTAATCCTAGTATTGAGTTGTACTGATTCCGACAGCAAAAACAAAAATCCCAAGGCACCAATTAATTAATTGTAAACTTAAAAATATAATCCATTGCATTTTTTTCTAAAATATTCGATTTAACTGAACTTGAAACCAAGATAAGGAAAATATGACTGCATTTAAACTTTTTAAATTTTTAATATCGATTTTTTTAAAGATGTTTCAGATTTTTTCTATTATAGTGATGTGAACTTAAAATGGAGGCTGAAAAAGTACCATTTTTTGAAATAAAAATCATTACTTTTAAATTGAACCTCTTGAAGAAAATCATACCAAGATCAGAATGAAAAATCGAGTACCATTTTTGAAAAAAAAAACATCCATTGATTTAGAAATTGAAATCTTAGTTGTTTTATTAGAAATTCAAGTCCGAATCGAATCCATTAGATTATTTTAGGGTAATTGAAATAAAACAACATAAATGAGAATGTTCAACAATACATACGAAACCCTCTCAACTGTATAGATTCATTTAAATGTATTATGGAGTTTTATTGGCCTTATTAATTTAATATTAGAAATTCAAGTCCGAAACTAATCCATTACATTATTATAGGGTAATTTAGAGAATTATAAGCTTTAAAATGTTATCCCTTGAGAATTGTAAACGCAAACTTAGGATGAGAGGAAATCCATCAGGCACCATTTTTGAGATATATATGTTTGGATTAGGAACTCTGGATTTTTTCTCTTTCTAAATGTATTACTGATTCAAGAGTGCTGTGTCCGAACTTTAAGAAAGAAAAATCATTTAGGTATCATTTATTCTAATGCAAATGCATTTAGGATTTTCTACCGATACAGATATCTTGAAAAATCCTGTAGTATTTTTGATGAAATGTGAATTTGAATTTTTAAATTCAACCTCTTGAGAAATGTTACCAGGTTTAAGTATTTTAATGTCTTTAACCCGAACTCAAGATTAAAAACAAATCAATGGATTATCATTTTTGAAAAAAAAAATCTTAATTAACTATTGAAGTGTCCTGAATACGAACCAAAGTAATTTTTCAGAAATTTATAAAATTTTAATCTATGATAGCTAATCGCTTGAGAAATGTTCTTAATTAACTTTTTAAGTAGAACATCAAGAAGAAAGTGCTCCCACATGTGAAACAAAGTTCAGAAAAATCCAGACATTATTTTTGTAATATTTAGAAAATTATAAACTTTGAAATTAATTCTCCTATTAAATTTTTTTCAAATTCAAGTATTAAAATGATCTAAATTTGAAAGTAGGTTAAGAAAAATCAATATTGTCCATTTTTTTGAAATTGCTTAATGTAGACAATAAGAGTTATGAACTTGAAACTAAAATCAGAAAAAAATTGCTCTCAAATATCTTAAATCCGATGAGAAAAAAATAATGGAGTATCATAAGAAAATATGTATAAATTTTAAATATCTAAACATTGAAATTAAATCTTGGGCAATTTTTACTGATTCAAGTATCCGAAATTGAGTTTAGAATAAATCCATTGAGTATTTTTGGGAAATTAAAAAATTAAACTTTTTTTTCTGATTTAAGTATTTTAGAGATTTAAGCGACCAATTAAAAAATAAGCACATAAGGTATTTAAACCCGATTAGGTATTAGATATTTTCCTGATTTGATTATTCAAGAGATTCGTTATCGAAAATAAAGCCAGGAAAACAAGTGTCAATTACATTTAAAGGTAAGACAAATCGTTGTAAACATATTCCAAATAATTGTGAAATACAAGCATTTTAATGCATAAAAAGTTTATTTGAAACTTATTTTCAGTTTTATGAATCAGTGGAGGAATGGACATACGTGGGTTTGAGTGGAAGAACATTTTACAAGATGAACGCCCTTCAACTTTGTCAAAATTTGTTTGTTTGTTTTCAATATTTTATATCTGTTTTGTAATGACTGCAGTTTTTTGAGCAAGTATTACAAAGAATAAATACATAAATCGAGAATGATTTTTGAGAAAAATTTAATCTACTAAAAAAGTTATGCGATTTAAGTATTGATACAGTCTTGATCCCTAACACAAGGTCATAAAGAAAACATCGAGAAAAAATAAGGCCAAATTAAGAAAATTCTAGGCTTTGAAAAGTATTAGGCTAAGTTTTCCCTAGTGAAAATATTTAAGTGTCCTAAACATAAATACAGAGTAAAAAATCAATAGGATACATGTTTTTAAGAAAAAAATCTCCGCGTTCATATAAAATATATCTCATACTGAGAGTATAAAGTCGAAATAGGAATGAATAAAATTATTTTAAAAGGTGTATTGCATCAAAATGGTTTGTGTGAAGGAAATAATTTTTAACATTTTTTTAATAATGACTTGATTCATTTTGCAAAAAAAATTGCGACGCAAAAATTTAGTCCAAGCCTAGTTTTCCATTTTAATAAACGTTCTATTAATATAAAGTTCTTGAAAAAAGCTTAAATTTAGAGAAGAACTTCTTTACCTTAGGTGGCAAAATACGCAACTTAAAAACTAGACGAAGAAATAAAAAAAATTAATTGGAAAATCGCAAATGAGTACTATACCACAATGACAACGCGAAACCTCGCACATCTTTGGCTACTCGTTAGAAATTACTGGAGCTTGGTTGGAAAGTGGTGTTACATCTCCCATATAGATTTATTGATATTATAGGTTATACTATTTAATTCTATTCTGAAAGTTGGATTTGACTTATTGATTCTAAGCAGACTAAAAAAATCTATTTTCTAATTTACTCGTGTACAAGGGGCAAATTTTCATTGCCACAAAAAAGTGGTTCGTGTGAATCCTAAGAATAATATTAATATTTTTAGTTTTAAATTCTAGGTTTTTCGTCATAAAAGCATATCTTTAGAATCTCAGTGGTAGATTTTTATTCATATCCGTTTCGACTATTATTTTGAAATCCAGCGCCGAGTCGAAATATTTCAACTGATAAAAAATGCACTTTCATAAATTTAGATGGAAGGATAGAAGAGATATTTAAGTTTAATTTTTCTGATATTGATATTGAAAGACCTCGTCCAATATAATTTAAGTATAGATTAAAGAAATTTTTCCATTTTAAGTCGTAATCTTTTCTATGACATATACAGGGTTCGCCAGTGAAACAAGAAGATTTGAGGTGGGGTTAGCAGCTCGTCGTGAAATAGTGGAAACGTCAGTTGACGATGTGTCATAATCTGCCCAGTCTGTCATTTAATTTATAATGAATCGTTGGACGGGAGAACAACGAGGCTTCGCAGTTAAAGTGTATTATCAAAATGTATGGAAAATTGTTCAAGATTTAAAAAAATTGAGGTGATAATGCGAAAACCGTTCAAACACCTGACAATATCGAAGTTGTTCGACAAGCGATGTTAAAACGTCATCGCCGATCCGCCATCCGCCATGACATATGCCTTGGGATAAGTGAAACATCGACGAGAAGAATTCTCCATAGAGATCTTGGATTTCACTCTTACAAAATGCAGGTTGTGCAATCTCTTAATCTAGGCAGACTTAAGGGTAATCACAACCAACTCAACAACTTGTAGATGAGCCATGAAAGGGTTCAAAGAGTCACAGTATTATTGCCTCGACTAAAAAAATGTTTAAATGTCAACGGAGAACATTTGGCGGCTAGGTGTACAATTTTATTTCATATTGTAAAACAATTGGCTACTTTTGTAGTTTCTTTTCATATTTTAGAAATTTTTAAAAAAGTAAATCTATTGCAATAAAATTATATATTTACGAAATCTTCCCATTTCACTGGCGTACCCTGTACTATGTGGACAGAATATTAATGTTTAGAGTATTCTCTTTTTTCTAAGGTTATTAGAAGATAGCTAACTTAAAAAATGAAAGTCTGTCAGCCAATTTTTTATGTAATCACCCCTACCGACTTATTGTTTATTCATAATTTCATCGTCAATTCAACTTTAAGTTACCTTGAAGTTGGAATAATTTGTATCTTTTTCTTATGGTCCTTTTTCTGCTATCTTAAAGATAGCATCGTAGGTAATTTTTCCAATATCTATGCAAGTCTGCTATTAGACTATGTAAGGAATCCACAATGTAAAACTTCAGGTACTGTAGGTACACTAAATACCAGACCCATTTTTCTTCTCTTTTCTTTTTCCTTTCCTATTTTTAATGTTAATTTGTCTTCAGGAAGAATTTTGTTCGAAAATGTCACCATAAAAATTAGAAATTACGAAAGCTGTGTGGCTACAGGCATTTTCATGGTGAAAAGTTTTAGTTGACAGTTTTTTCCTGCATTACAAAATTATAATGGACGATGAGCTTCCTTGGGCAGAAGGATGATTGTGCTGTGCCTTTGCAATTGAAGATATTCAAACATCTAATATTTGTTTCGAATTTCGACAGAGTTAAGAAAGTCCGTCACATTTTTAACAAAATTCAACAATTCTTTACAGCGGGAAACTCGAAGTTCTTTCTAGTCTTCCGTCAACACTGCGTACGTTGCGCACATGATTCACGTTTTCATCAGTTATTGCCATGTTCGTTGGCAAAATCCTCCCGATCCTCCTTTAACATCTGTGCCATTTCTCGGTCTGTGACTTTGATATTAAGTCATTCTTGAAGACTTGCTGAAGCATCTGGAATGTTTCGGTTGTATTCTTTCCAAGCCGCGCACAAAAATTGATTATGTATCGCTGTTAAAGCGAACGCTCCATGACTTTTGTCCACTCAGACTATTCAGAGCAAACTACCGACCATCTGTAATAGAAGGACAGACTTCATAAATAATTTTGAGTTTGAAACTTTATCAAATGATAAATAAAACTTACTTACACACGGATGTGTGTGTGTGTCATATTAACAAAGTATCACAATGTTATGACTTCAAGAATACAACAGTTTTCAGTTTCATAATCGACCCTGCATTTGATTTGATTAGCATATGCAGTTAGTAATTATGAGGAAACCTTGTTATTTAATCTTATTATAAAGACTGTTTATTACAACGACGACAAACCAATCTAATCGAGTCACCATGATAGTCATCAACGAAAGTAATCCGTCACTTAACAACTTTATGCCTTCCTCAGGCAGGATAGTATAAAAACAAATATGGGGGGAATCAAACTTCACTAATATCATCAAGAGCTATGTTCTAACTACATACAAATATAAAGAACAAAATAAAAGCATTTTATATAGTACCAAAAATAAGAATTGTTCACCGTTATCAATGCATAATCAACACAAGTGGGCAAAGTAGGATTGTCAACTCAATGATCATGACAATAAAGTGAATCAGTTCTGTCAAGAGGAGAGCCTCATCAAAGTAAATACTTGGTTAAGACAACGAGCCAGATGACATAGAGTATATAAATTATTACAGAATTGTTATGCTTAAATCAATAGATAAGATACGTTTAAAAATAAAAAATTTATAATCATTTATTCCTTTCACATTTATTGGATATTTTAATAAGGTGGTTTTTAAATTTCTTTAAAAATATCATTCTCTAAAGAATAAATTTCGCTTCTCTATTGGCATTCGGCATAATATGATGAAGTACATATATCAAATATATATAGTAAAAATGGTGATGTGGCCATCATAGTACTTTCCCTATATTTTACTCAAAAACTATGCGGTTTATGCAAAAAGATTATTCTTAATAATTTATTCAATTTTGAATTCTCCACAATTATTTGTTATATAACTTTCATGTTGCTTCAATAGTTTATTAGCAATTGGCAAAAAATGTCAAAAATTTCAATTTTTTTTTTTTCTCGAAAGTTAAGAATTTTATGAAAAATATATTTTAACAAAATTTATTCAGTTTCTCATTCTCTTCAACTTTTGTTTGAAAAGTTTTGTAATATTTTTCATATTAAAAAAAATATCGGAAAAAAACAAAAAAACAGACAGACAGACAGACAGACAGACAGACACACACACAGACACAAATAAATTTTTTTTTTCCAGAAATTAGTTTAATGGACTCAGGGGACCTCAAAACGGATATTTCCGCAAAAAAAATTTTTCAAAAAAAAATCACGATCACAATACTTCCCCTATATATACTTCGTATATAGGGAAAGTAAAAAGATTTGCACTGTAAGAACTTGCAAAGATCAAGACATAAATTATAAATGTTCTGAACCTATCAGAGGAAAGGAAAGAGAAAATATCTTCTTCTTTTGATGCCTATCCATTAACAGATAATGTTCGCGATCAAATTTTTCATTTCATCTTTTTCTTGCTGTGTCATAAATTCTTGGACTGTCATGCTCGCAACCATGATATTTGCCTACTCATGATAGTTAAAAGTTCCCGTTCGTTTCGTATGCGAGCCAATATTTATTCGTTTCTAGTTATATCTGTCCATGGGATTTTCAATATGCGGCGGAAGATCCATATTTCTAGCCTACTCATTGTAATAACTTTTAGCGCCCACTATTCTATTCCATACAGCAAGATATAACATTATATGAATCCTATTCTCAACCCATTTGTTCTTTGCTACTCTTATTTTGAACCGGATTTCCCTGTTCTCTGTGAAGCCTCTAATAAGTTTGTCTCTTATTTAGTTTTATTTTCATTGTTGCTATATGTAGGTTGTGGTTTGAAGGCACATCGGTCCCTGGGTAGGTACTTGCCTTTTTTTATTGACAAGCCGAAACGTTTTTTTATTAGGATAGAGTCAATTTGGTCTCATAATATTCTCTGCATGTAGTCGGTAGGAGATTACCATGTGTATAGTCTTCTCCATGGAAGGAGAACCATGTGTTAGAGGCAAAATTGAATGAGGCTGCGCCTCTCTCGTTTCTGGCGTGGACCAACTATATTTTTAGCTCTGTGATTACCTATTTTTGAATTGAAATCACCCATTATAATATTGATTTCGAGTAGTTGAGTAATTTCACTATAGAAATCGTTTACTTCTTGATCGCTTTTATCTGCTGATGGTACGTAAGTTTTGATGATGTTTAAGTTTGCTAGCGAGACGTAGATTTTTAGTAGCATTATATAAACTTCTCAAAATTATTATTTACGTTGATTTGGACTCCATTTTGATGATCTTGTGTTTTATTTCAGGAGTAATATTTATATTTTTCCATAATTTGTACAGAATTGTCCACATCATTTCTATGTTTCGTATTGTTTCTTCTGTAAATAGTGTTGGCAAGTTACCCTACTTCAAACAAACTTCACATCTTCTACGTACTAATTTTAGTCTTTCTATATAATTCAAAACTGTAACCCTATTTAGTCCTCCAGTACATTTAATGTTGATCTTGGAGAAAACGTTTTTGAAGGTGGTTTCCCTTTGCCTTCTCCAGTAATTGTTCAGCTGCATCTAGCAGGGTGAACAGACGGTGGTTGTAACTGCCAACTTAGTATTAGAAGCTATTGTTGTGGGTTACTCGTAACATGTTTTCTCCCCTTTAACTTTACCAGCAAGGGTGACCCTAGAGCATTTTCTCTAGTTAGCATCGCTCTGAGGATCATTGAATGAAGTGTTAATCCCCGAAAGGGAGAAAATATAGTTAACCAAAAATCTAAATTTTGATAGAAACATAAATAAACTGCAAGAAAAAAAATTAAATAAAAAGTAAAGCTATTTTGCCAGCAAAAGAAAGAGGGGCAAAAATTTGTGGGTACTGAAAATAAATCAAAACTATTCAGAAAAAAAATATACAAATCAAAATTAAAGGAAGTAAACATTGAATTGCTCAGAGGTATTGAATAATAGTACACATTTCTTACCTACATTTAAACATTGAAAAAATTAAGCTTAACTGATGATGGATCTGCTCGAGGACCATTACATAGGATGCTTTCGAGAACTTTTTGCAACACGAGATCCAAGAAAAAATCCTGCTATCAGAACTCAGAAAAGCACTTGAAAAGCCTACATAGAAACCCTTAATTTATGAAATGGTTAGATAATATACTAACTGACAAAACTGGTAAATCAAATGTATAGTTTATTTGATAGCTTAGTTAATATTCCCTATTCTCTGTTTCAGAATTTTTAGAATTTCTTTGTAGGCTTTCCAAGTGCTTTCTAGTGCTCTGTTACCAAAGTTTTTTTGCATTTTTCTTGAGATATCTCTGTACTGAAAGTCTTAAAAGGGTTTTGAAGATATCCTGTCTAATGGTTCTTCAGCTATTCCATCATCAGTAATTTTTAATTATCAAAAAATAAGTAATATATTTGTGATTAAAATTTACGATAATTGTTTTTAAAATTAAGAAGGAAAATAGGTATCAAAGAAAGTTAACATTAAAAATTAGTTTAAAAATATATTTTTAAATTAAGGTCACTGGAAAAAACTTATTATCATTTACTGCTAGCTAAATCGAATTTAACTGTTTTAAAATTCAATTACAAATTACGAGGATTTTATGGCAAGCTGCTCAGCGTACTATTATTATAAGGTTACAGCGTAATCTCCGCTAAATTGATTATAATAGTCGTGAAATAATTGCTACACACCAAAATAACCGCGACTACGTCTCATTTAAATACTATCGCCCAGTTACGTCATTTGTATAACAGCGTCGAGACAAATCACCTCCACCTTCCGGGAACCGTGAAGGGATTTAATTGGACCCGCACACCTCGCGGTATTAAAAAATCATAAGAACGATACACTCCGCATGTGAATTCGTGTGTGAGTCCTTAAACGTAGCTGTCATGAGGATACGCTCAGCAGCGCGTGGATCATCTTATAAATCTCCGACCTGGGTCACTCAGTCGTAATAACGTAGCAAATCTCCAGAGATCCAAGATGTGTTGCCCCAAGCACCTGTTCTTATTTGTATTATTCATATTGTTCCTTGGAAATGGCCACACGCAGGATCCGCAAACGATGAAGCAGATCAAGGAATGCCTGTCGCAGGATGGAGCTGTGGTTTGTTTGAAGGAGAGGATTCTAGAGATGCTGAACGAGACGATAGTGAGCGAAACCCCGGTGACGCTTTGCGGGGTGTTCGACGTCGTCAAGGATCCCTCATACACGCCCAAAAACAATCACGTTTTTCTACCGAGGGATCTGACGCAGAGGAATGCGAAACTGAACGATCTTCTCTACCAGAAAATGGAAGAATATTTCGAGTCCAGATCGGTTAAGTTAAATTTGGGACATATGTTTGAAGGTGAGTGCATTAATTAATATATATACAATAATAACATTAATATTCCAATATTAACATAATTTAAAACTATTTTGGTACAGCTTTATTATAATTTATTGTATCATTCAAAACTATTTTTATATTCAAATCAAATCTTCGTTAATTAGGTTAAAGAAAAAATGTAAAACTAATAATAATATACCAGATATTACTATGTAAAGGTAAAATAGGAAAATTTTAGGCATAACAATATAATAATTAAATTTAAAAATTTGAATTTGACCTCATAATATATAGAAAAATTTTGGCACAATTTTCTCACGAACTGAATTGTAATTCTTAATAGAGATTTTAAAGTATATAAATAAATATTTATAAATATTTATTTATTTATATATAACCCAACAGCCAAGAAGGCCAACTACAGGATACCTTAAATATTACATTGTATATTTAAAGTAAATTTAGATTGCATAATTGTAATACAATAACTTAAATTAGTGTGAAATATTTTAAATCAACTTGACAAACTGAAAATTTACAACAATAATAGGCAGCCGTTACAGAATAATACAGAGAAGATACAAAAAAAAACACTAAACTAAATTATTTTTACTGTAACTAATAAATATTACGCCAGTTATTGAATTATATATTAAATAATTTTAATTGATCATGTTATGAATGTTTTATTTGTTTTTTATGCATAAATAGTTATGCATAACATAGAAATAAAATATTCTTAACATGATCAATTATTATCAACTGTAATTCAGAAATTATAGATGCTTAACCAGTCTAGATTATTGCGATGGTTTACTGGTATTATTAAATGGTTCGCTATTAGGTTCGAAATGCGGGGACCTTCTGAAGTAAAGAGTTCAATTACACACACAATTAAGCGAACTTTACGACGGAAAGATCTCTTAAGTGATAACCAGATGGCTGAACTTAACGGGGCGATTTACAACTGCCTCTAGATGTAACAAGGTAAATAATGATACAATAAAGATTTAATTAATTATTCCGTTTATAATAAAGGTATTTAAATTGGTAATATTATACATATTTACGACATTCCTGTCTAGTGTTAAATTAATATTGAAAATTTGGCCCAAAAATATTTTGTGATGAATTTCTACTATCACAGATATTATTTAGTATTAACTGTATCAAATGGTGTTTTTTATGAGATATGAATTTATTTAGATGGTAGATATGGAGAAACATTTTTATGTTAATTAACCTTCTATTTAATAAATCTGAATAAATATTTCGAATAATTTGTTTGTAATTTTTTGTTTGTTTATTTATTTTATAATTTTAGACCTTTTACTCTTACAACACTGTATCTTTTTTAACTATAACCTTTTAATTAATTGTTTAGTTTGGTTTTAGTATATTTTAATTGAATTATTGGGTCGTCTGTTTCTCTTTTTAGTTGACTACACCGTATATTCATTAGCAAATCAGTTGCATCACTTAAAGCTCTTCAGAAATATTTGCATCTTTACTAGCAACGCTCCAAATTCAAGACCTCTCCTCTGGCATCCAAAAAGGAATACTAGAGATTATTCCCAGAATTTAGAACACCTGCAACTCTCTACTTGCCTTTTCAGAAACTCTTCCAATGTTGCTTCATCTATGTCATAATTTGGAAATATGTATATGATATACATAGTTAACTCATTTAGGGATCTCCATTATGATGTTTCTGCTCAGCAGCTGACTTTACAATAATATTATTTCTTTATTTTCAAAGTGTCATGTACATACATCTCCAAAATGAAATTTGCGTAAAAACTGGACTGGAAAAAAATGGACAAAAACAATGTGCAAAACTATTAATGTACTCATCAAAGGAGTAAAATGCCTGCGATAGTAGATCATTTTTGTACCATCGCTTGAATTCTTGTGTGTCCAAGAGCTGAATTTTAGAAGGCAGTACGTTACAAAAGTTTATACAAAAAAATCTCGAACCTGTTTTGACCTTAGGTTAGATGAATTTGTGGAATGCGAATTTCATTCATTCCTCGAGTTTCATAAGGGTGATAATCACTTAGATTTTGCTTGATATGCAGAAGATAATCAAATATGAGGAGACAAAGGGTTACCATTATCTTGAGATCAGTAAAGCATTTCCTACTTCAGCTCTGTATTTCAGGCCTGCTAAAAGACAAATTGCTTTTCTGTGTACTCAAAATATAGCACTTATAATTGGGAATGACCCAGTCGCAATATGCCTCTCTAAGTTATTTAATTGGCGATAAGTTTAGGCTTGTTGCCATCAAACCAATTGAATTATGGGCTATGATTGGATTATCAAATTATCTATTCAATCAGCTCTAATAGGCTGTGATTTGACTATCAAATTATCTATTGAATCACCTCTGATAGAGATATCGTTGGCATATTGAACTGTTAATATTTTTGTAAATTGAGCATGAAGATCATTTATAAATATTAGGAATCGTAGCGGGCGTAGGATTAGACCTTGTACCAAACCGTGCATTAAATTAATCTCTGGTGGCAAAATATTATTATATGGTTCATTCTGGCTTTTCTTTTTAAATATGATAATATTAGTTTGAAGCTTGTAAAAATATAGAAATAAAATTTCCTTGAATGAGAGATGCAGTCAACTGCTTTGCTGAGGTCGATCAAACTGCACATAACAATGCCCAAATTCATCTATAATGTAATTCACAAATTAAATAAAACAATTTTTGCTTAATTTTACGACAATAGTTATTTATTGACTATGACTATAGTTTTGATCATAAACTGATCATTATCAAACATAAAAATACTCAAGAATTAATACACGAATGATTTAGTTGGCATTGTCGTGGATCTGCCTTGTCTGAACCCCAATTGCCAAAATATCATTAGATTCCAACTAGAGGCATATTTGTTCAGTCAGTATCAGTTTAATTATCTTGGAAAATATGGACAGAATTGAAATTGTTCTATCATTATTAGTATCGTCCTTATTGAAATGCATTTTCCTAATTTCGGTTTATCTGGAAAGATTCCTTTTCTAATTACTTCATTTATTAAGAATGTTAGGGAACTGATAATTGTATCTATAACAGATTTTATTAAACCTATGTTTAAATCATAGATATCTTTGATATGTTTATTTTCAAGCTTATATACTTTAGCACCAGATACTGCAGTGAAACTAAAATACCTTTTTCTGTCAGATTGTAACGGTAACATTGATTTATGGGGTCTTGCACACAGTCAGGTATCGAGTTTATTATCTGATACGGAATCGATCAAAAAAAAGTCTTTCAATTAACTAGCAGATAAATTTGAATATGTTCTATTGTAAGATACTTTATTTATTTTAGATTGCGCTCTTGATTAATTACCTCTGCAGCTGATATAATATTTATTGGCTTTCCTCTGAGCATCTCTAATTTGCAGTTTGTACTCTTTCCCTCTCTTCTGTATTCTGTTAATGCAGACACATTTCTTCTACTACACATCTTGGATATTCTTCCTAAAATGCCCATTTTTACGTTGAACCACCTTCCAAGTATCAGTATAGATTGTAGCGTTATTTGACTTTTGCATGTTTTAATTTTTGTAACGAGGTTTAACATTTTCATGTTGGCTTGAATTACTCACCTGCGCCGCATCACTGTTACAATGATCTTCTACTACGATTGTAGTTATATTTAAAGACGATTGCAGTAATTTTGATTTATCCTTGAAGTGCGTCGCCCCTTGTTGCTGGTGACAATATTAGGTTTGCAATAGTTTTGGTTTGAAGCCGTACTAGCTTTTTTTACATTTGCAAGACTCTGTGACTGACTTAAGAATATTTTCCAACGAAATTATGCGTTCTTTCAAACTGTAGCTTTCATGAATTAAATTGTTATTTTCCTCCATTTAAATTATTAGTTTGCCCAATAAAGCGTTATCCTTTTTGAGTATACTCACTTCTTCATTGATATCAGCTTCTCGTGGCACATCGATAACCTCACTTGTTCTCTTGGATCTTGGCAAATCCATACAGGAAGGACGAAATTGTTTCTCGCAGGTAATACACTCACTTATGGTAGCCACAGTTTTGTCTGTACATTTTTTGCACTTAGTAATTCTTGCAATAGCTATCGACGCCATCTTCAATCGAATAGAGATAAACTTCATAAATTCCTTTATAAATAACTTTCTTGTATCTTTAAAAGAAAAGTTTATATTGCTATAATGAGCTTTACCTAAAATATTTTTTAGTCAGAACTCCTATGTAAATATTTCCTTCTATAACTCTCTAAATCTCCTATAATTTAACCCTTAACACTCAAATATTATGAAATATACATTTTAGTAGAGTAATAATTATATTTAGGTAAAAATAAGAATTTTAGAAAAAAACTACAAATGTTAAATCGAATTTCTTGCAATAAAAATAATTTATTGAAAAATATCTCTTTGATAATCAAAATAATAAACATTGCATTTATATAGCAGCATTTGCCTCTAAACGGCATCGAAATGTCTCAAACATATATCTCTTTTGTTATATTTGTTGGAGGCTTCTACTTCGTTATACATTTTTGTAAATTGATTAAAACACGATAACCTTCTTTGTATAACTCAAGTTATACAAACAAGGTTATCGTGTTTTATTCAATATATCTCTTTTATTTATATTTTTCTTCTATGTGGTATTTTTTGAAACTCCGTGTTTCCTGGAATATGTTTCGCAAAACTATACGGTTTCATGTCTACTTCTCGCTGCAAACTGCACAATCCTTAGAAGAACCTTTCATTTTAGCTAAAAAATGTGGTTTCCCATCAAATCTTTCTATTTTATCTAGTGAACTAGGTCTTCCTTTTTTTCCTTGATAGCCTTCCGTCTCTGATATCTCCTACTAATTCTAAAATTAGCTGTTTCCTAAACTTCTGGTATTTCACTTTGATTTTATTGTTTTGTTCAAGGTGCTGGTTGTAAATTAAGAAACTGTTGATAACACTAATTTCAAACAACCAAAAAAAGATTTTTTCACCACTTACGGGTCCTTTATTAATATTAAAACGAGTAACTCAGCCTCCATTTTAGCAGTGTAGTCAATGATTGCTACCGGTTTTGAAATGTTTCCTGTTGCTCCTGAAGAAGATAACATGTGGATAATTCTCTTATCCTTCCATGCTAAAGACATTATAGCTCCTTCCAAAGGAACCTTTAGCTTTTGCAACTCTTGAGCTAGTTGAACACTTGTATAGAATCTGTCGATATATAAGTGAAAACCGTTTGTGCCAATAGAAATAAGTAGTTTATTCATAAGGTAGACTATAATTCTGGACGTAAATGTTAATATAAAATTTTTCTGCCGTTAGCATTTTTGATTTATTTTTGCTGCTGCGTATCTATTTGTTTTGATTTCGTTGACGATTTCCGTTATCAGCTCATCTCTAAAATACGAGTGCTAAGGGTAAATCATTCTTAAGCACTTCTTTCTTTTCCATTCATTTGACCAAATTAGAATTAGACAAATGCTTTCCAGTTCCTTTCGAATCTTACAAGGCGATGCTTAACTTCTCCCATATACACGCTTCTATTCAACATATTTTGTCACAATATTAATAATTCTAATCGTCTTTTAGCCCTTCACAATAATCTTTAAATTGCTTAAAAATCCCTTTAAACCTCTTACAACTCCATCTTAGCCTGGTGCTCTAAATGAGGAATAAAATTTAATCCTTCAAATATTCCCATAATCCCCTACTATCATAATTAATAATACAATTATTCATCCCACCTACACTTGCAAATATGTAGGCATTCTATATGATTCAAAACACTTTTTTTAAATCCAATTCACAATCAACAAAATCAACAATACAAAATGCAATACATATATATAGATATTACTGTCAAATATAACTTGTTATGCTTCTTTTGCTTTTTATTTTCGTTTAAAGTACTTTTTGCTACACTAGCATTGGTCACAGTTACTTGTTTATCAATTCTAATTTAATTTAGAAGGCAAAAAAGTACTTTATAACTTATAAGTTTAAATTGAATCCTTAGATTTCGGTAATATCAGGTTGAAACCTAATCATAGAGGTTTCTGGGTCAGCAGTGTCATCAATGCAAGAGTGAAAAGTTGTTTTATTATGAACTCGAACTTATTCATGTGAAATTAAAATTTTTGTAGGAATTTATTTTTATCATATCTACTCTTGATTTTTATGTAAGCACAGTGGATAAATAAATAAATAAATCATTTGGTATGCCGGTCCTTACCAGATTCTGGCGTAATCTATACAAATACAGTTTGTGTTTAAAAATTGTACGTGTACAAACAAAGATATAAGAGTGTTTCAGTTCTATTTAACATGTCTAATGAAGTAGAAGCCTTCAACATCAACAATACTATACAAAACTTCTTAAATCTCACCCATTTCCCATCGTATACTAGCGTTAAATTTGCCAAGGATCATTAAAACCAAATTCAGTATTCTTCCAAACCCAAATTTCTCGTCTAAATATGAACAACCTCCTCTCACAGTTTATGAATTAATTTGGGCGAATCATCAGAACAGTTCAGCTAGCTAACAAAGGTACATCTTTTTACATCCATTATTAAATTAAAGAATGGAGAGAAAAATAGACCATAGATTTATACCACAGACATATTACGTCATTTATTTGTATTTGTGTTTTATGCTAATTATTTTTAAGTGTATATTATTATTCAAATAGAAGTGATTGAATATTTACAAAAAGGTCCTATTGTTATTATATTTAAAGAACTACTGATTTTTAGTTTGTCTTTTTTGTAGTTCCTATTGCCAAATTGCATACCTTGAAGTTCGCAATAGTTTTTTTAGACATACAAAAAGCATTTGACTCGGTGTGGCATCGAGGTGTGCTGTTTAAATGCAACTCCCTTGGAATCCCACCCCATCTCCTTAATATGATTGATAGCTTTTTAATTAATAGGCTCCTGAGGGTTAAAATTCGAAACTTCTTAACCCCCAATAAGGTGTTCTGCAAGGTTCACCCTTATCACCACTCCTTTACATTCGCCTACCCGCTGTTGTAACAAGATGACACTGCTTTAATTGTTCATGTCCTCACTCTAGTAAAGGCACTTAATTGCACTCTCCAGGGGCTGATCGACAGTATCCAATTGTGGTTTGCCAAATGGCGAATCACAATAAATCAAAACAAATCGCAACTTCTTATTCCCTTCCACCGCTCATATAATTCCCCTCATTTCATAAACATAAATAATCATTTTATATCACCTTCACCTACATGCAAATATCTTGGCATTACATTTGACACCAAATTATCCTTTAAAATCCAAAACCAAAACCCTAAAGCGAAAGTCGAGAATAGGGCCAGACACTTTAGAGCATTACCCTACAAAAATAAAGGTATGACCACAAAAACAGCAGCACTTATTTACAAAATGATTTGTCACCCCTTAAATGACTATGCAACTAACCTTTTCCACAATCCTCGACCCACCGTTTTAAAGAACTTAGAAGTATGCGAACGATCAGCCCTTAGAGTAGAAAACTTTGTAAAGAAAGGAACACCATTTGAGAATAGACTGCAGCTGCTGTAAAATTCAGTTTCGATCTCTTCAACTGCTCTATGCTGGTGAGATTTTAAATAGATCGAAGCAGGTCTGTAACTATTATTAACAGGAAAACGACAGTTATTTTTAAATATTGCAATGATTGTTGTTCATACTTACTTATAACTATTAGACTGAAATTAAAACATTACCACAAAGTTTTTAAGTTAGATATTATTTTAGATTTTCAACGACATTTTCGTCATCAATTTTTGTCGAACGTTTCTTACAATTAACTCTTATATTATATCACTTAAACTAATATGTTCATATTAAATAAAAATTAACATTATTTGAATTTGTTTCAAAGTGAGATAAGTGAGAAAATTATTCAAGAAATAATATGTTATTCGAGAATCTATTTTGTCCGATGAACCATATTTGTACACAAAGAGATCGATTAATTTTACATTAATAACACTAAAAAGCAATTGCTGAAACTCTTTGGGAAACAAAATGGCGACGCTTGAAACTCAAACTGGAGGAAATGAAAATAACATTTCGGAATTTAAAAAATTCTAAAAAAATTATCCATAGGTGAAATTAGCTTTAAATTTTCAAAATCCACTTGGAAATGATGTATTTTAATAACATCATAAAAACAATTACTGTAACTTATTGTAAAACAAAATGGCGACGCTTAAAATTTAAACTGGAAGAACTGAAAATTACTTTTCGGAATTTAATAATTTTTAATAAATTATCCAGATGTGGAATTTGCTTGTAATTTTCAAATTCGATTAGGAAATAATATATTTTAATAACACTAAAAAACAATTGCTGTAACTCTTTGAGAAACAAAATGGCGACGCTTGAAACTCAAACTGGAGGAACTGAAAATTACATTTCCGAATTTAAAAAATTGTAAAAAATTATCCAGACGTGGAATTTACTTTAAATTTTTAAAATCGATTAAGAAATAATGTATTTTAATAATACTAAAAACAATTGCTGTAACTCATTGAGACACAATATGGCGGCGCTTGAAACTCAAACTGGAGAAACTGAAAATTATATTTCGGAATTAAATTTTTTTTTTATTATCCAGGCGTGGAATTTGCTTGAAATTTTCAAAATCGATTAGAAAATGATATATTTTAATAACATCAAAAAGAAACAATTACTGTAACTTATTTTAAAACAAAATGGCGACGCTTAAAGTTCAAACTGGAGGAACTGAAAATTACATGTCGGAATTTAGAAAATTTTAAATAATTATCCAGACGTGGAATTTGCTTGAAATTTCAAAATCGATTAAAAAATAATGTATTTTAATAACACCAAAGAGCAATTGCTGTAATTCAATAGAAAACAAAATGGCGACGCTTCAAATTCAAACTGGAGGAACTGAAAATTACTTTTCGGAATTTAAAAAATTGTAAAAAATTATCTAGACGTGGAAATTGCTTGAAAATTTCAAAATAGATTAGGAAATAATGTATTTTAATAACACTAAAAAACAATTGCTACAACTCATTGGGAAACATAATGGCGACGCTTGAATCTCAAACTGGAGGAACTGAAAATTACAGTTCGGAATTTAATAAAATGTAAAAAATTATCCAGGCGTGGAATTTGCTTGAAATTTTCAAAATCGATTAGAAAATGATTTATTTAAATAACATCAAAAATAAACAATTACTGTAACTTATTGTTAAACAAAATGGCGACGCTTAAAATTCAAACTGGAGGAACTGAATATTACTTTTCGGAATTTAAAAAATTGTAAATAATTATCCAGACGTTCAATTTGCTTGAAATTTTCAAAATCGATTAGGAAGTAATGTATTTTAATAACACTAAAAAACAATTGCTGTAATTCTTTGGGAAACAAAATGGCCACGCTTGAAACTCAAATTGGAGGAAATATAAAATACATTTACATTCCGAAATGTATTTTTTATTTGTAGACGTAGAATTTGTTTGAAATTTTTAAAATCCATTGAGAAATAATCTATTTTAATAACACTAAAAAACAAATGCTGTAACTTATAAGGAAACAAAATGGCGACGCCTGAAACTCAAATTGGAGGAAATAAAAAAATCATTTCGGAATTTAAAATTTTTTAATAATAATAATAAAATAAACCGACAATTTTGGTATGTTTTAAATTGTAAGTAATCTCTGATTGTATCACAAAGAATTATGTTTTAAATGAAATACTTACCTGATATTTTATTGCTCAAAACTACCATTATTTTCTTTAATAAAAATATAAAAATAGCAAAATCGAGATTCTCGAATATTGATAAAATATGCAGTAGTAATTTTACTGATTGTGTAAGGACAACATTAAATACAATTGTCATATTGAAAAAAATTACATATATAATCATATAAGATTAAATAATTTCAATATTTAGGCTAACAGTAACAGAATGAAAAATTCGTCGGAATTAGTGCCAGCGCTCATTAAAAGACAATTTCGTTTCGAATAATATACGGCCGGGGTTAATTAATTTTCGGGTTTATAACTCTTTTTTTTCTAAAGCCGGCGACAGAACAATGCCGCCAAACGGTCAACGTTTATAGCTGAGAGAATCCGTTGCCCCGAAATTGCATCTCATTAAGAAGCTGTTTCGAGCCATTACGGGCGAAATTAAGAAACGTAACCGCAGTCTAAATTATAGCACGAATATTTAATAATATTAGCTTTTACGACATATTATTTAATATTACTGTTAGATGTTAACTATTAATTTTCGTGCAAAAAAATATATAATCAAATGGAGAAGTTCATCACTTCTAATTGTTCATGATGAAGTGAGATTATTTTACTAGTAAATTATATTAAAGTCTTTTACGTAATTGTAGAAAGTTAATGAATAATTCAAAAATATTTAGTAGATATACAACATCGAGTCTACTTTGTACACTAGATTTATGAATCTATGTCGATTCATAAATCTACTAACTTTAGAAAGTTGACTTGATGTTTAAAGGTAGAGTCGTTGTTATAGATAAAATATATATTTCGTATTTTTAGATTATTGCCTCAGTAGATTTAATGAAAATTTGGTTAGCCATTAGTATTTTTATTTTATTTGATGGTTTGTATCGTATGTTTCTATGTAAACCTGATGAGTACCAGTCCCTTCAGGAATAGAATTTGCATCCACTAATCACTTGTTGAAGTAGTCTTTAGAAATATCCAGTGTACAAGTCAACATTACCCAGCTTTAAAGAAGCAATAAAAAAGTAAGTAATACAGTGTTCATCTGCCTGATAAAGCTACTGTGTGGTGAAACTTGTTGCAGTTTCAAGTTTACAATAAATGTAAAACCCTTTTCATTATAAAAGTAATAATTAGAATTAATTATTTTGATCGTTTCTGCACCGAAGTTTTATATGAATACAATGTAATCATGTTTAACTGTGTTGTATTATTTCATTTAAAGAAGACGTTACTTCTGCTTAGTAATTAGCATTCTAAAACTTCATAAAAGAACATTAATGCTAATATGGATTAGATAACGTAATTCTATTATATTGAAATAGGAACACTTATTATTATTATTATTATTATTAGAATTAGTACAGATTTTCAATTTAGTACAAAATATCCTCACCTCAAAACATTTAGTTAAAAAAAGTATTTAAAGTCAATAATGTACAATGATCATACAATGAGTAATTGTTTTCAATTTCAATGCTAAAACATAATAAAATACGAGCACCTCATTTCCATTTGTAACTTACACCGTGTACTTCGAGCAATTACAGTTTATGCAAATCATCGACACCCTGCGAACGCATTGTCTTTCACGTTTATCCGTAACATCTCGTTCGAGTTCAGAGTTCACATATAATAGCTGGAAGCCTACATAAAATGGAAAATCGGGTCACAGCGAGTACGTGAAGTTTCCGCTACTAGAATGTGCGAAATTATTTGAAAAATAGTGATGAGATCCTCTTGGGCACATTGGAAAGTTTGTAAATTTTAATTGAACTTATTTAAAACATGCATACGAAATGTGAACGCTGTGCTATTTTGTAAATTAGTTGTTTATTGTGCTCAACTAACCGCTAAGAATATTAATAAAGTGAGAAATTTTATATTGAGATTAGGTCGTGAGAGTGAAGGGTAATATTAAGATTTTGTTGGTGAAATCTACAATATTATTTTCGCCAATAAAAGTGTAGCATATATATATTAATAATTATTGAAGAATTAGAACAATGGTGAGTGAATTTGTGTGAGAAAATATGAAGAAGAAATTTTATGTATAAAGTAAATTAAATAGAATATTAATTCAATTAATTCATTAGTAACCCCTGCACTAATAATAATTTAATAAATTGAAAAAAAAAAATTACGTTTAAATTATGATTAATTTTTGCTTTTCTCTCGATATTTTTTTAAATATGAAAAATATTACAGAACCATTCAAACAAAAGTTGAAGAAAATGAGAAACTGAACAAGTTTTATTGGAACATTTTTTTCATAAAGTTCTTAACTTGCGAGAAAAAATTATGATATTTTTTAGCCTTATCTTCCTCGCGCTTCTTCTTCTCATCTTCATCCTCTGGGAGTTCAAGACCTTCCTTAGTAACAGATATTAAGTTCTTGCCATCATACTCCTTCATCTGTTGTACTACGAATTCATCAATGGGTTCAGTCATGTACACAACTTCGTATCCACGCTTCTTAACAGATTCTACAAAGGAGGAATTGGATACTTGTTCCTTGCTTTCACCAGTAATGTAGTAAATGGGTTTCTGGTTAGGCTTCATTCGGCTAACATATTCTTTAAGAGAGCATGCTTCATCACCACTGGCAGATGTGTGATAACGGAGTAATTCAGCCAATTTGGACCTATTCTGGGAATCCTCATGGATTCCATGCTTCAGGTTCTTAGAGAATTGTTCGTAAAATTTCTTGTAACCATCTTTATCTTCAGCCAACTCGTCGAAGAGCTCCATACATTTCTTAACTAAGTTCTTACGGATAACCTTTAAGATCTTATTTTGTTGCAACATTTCACGAGAAATCTTAAAAAGTGGAAGATCCTCACTGTCGACTACTCTTTTCATGAAGTTCAAATATGAAGGAATGAGCTCTTCACAGTTATCCATGATGAATACACGGCGTACATAGAGTTTAATGTTGTTCTTGTGCTTCTTATTTTCAAAGAGGTCGAATGGAACCCTCCTCGGTACAAAGAGAAGTGCTCTGAATTCGAGTTAACCCTCAACACTGAAGTGTTTTACTGCCATATGGTCTTCTTAGTCATTGGTGAGTGATTTGTAGAACTCACCATATTCCTCCTGGGTAATATCATCAGCATTACGTGTCCAGATTGGCTTGGTCTTGTTTAATTCTTCATCCTCAGTATATTTCTCTTTAATAGTCTTCTTTTTCTTTTCCTTCTTTTCCTTATCTTCATCCTCATCCTCGCCTACATCCTCAATTTTTGGTTTATCCTTAACCTCAGGTTCCTCCTCCTTCTTTTCTTCCTCTTCATCATCACTCAACTCCTTCTCACGCTCCTTTTCTAAAAGAAGTTTGATGGGGTAGCCAATGAACTGTGAGTGTTTCTTAGCAATTTCCTTAATTTTGTTTTCTTCTAAGAATTCTGTTTGATCCTTCTTAATGTGCAGGACAATCTTGGTTCTATGGCCAAGCGGCTCACCGTGGTCCATGCGTACCGTGTAGCTGCCTCCAGCAGACGATTCCCACAGGTACTGTTCGTCGTCATTGTTCTTAGAAACGACTGTTACCTTATCAGCTACCAGGTACGCAGAGTAGAAACCCACACCAAACTGTCCAATCATAGAGATGTCGGCACCAGCCTGCAGCGCCTCCATGAAGGCTTTTGTTTCGGACTTGGCGATGGTACCCAAGTTGTTTACCAGATCGGCCTTGGTCATATCAATACCGGTGTCGATGATGGTCAGTGTGCCCTCGCTCTTGTTGGGGATGATTTTGATGTACAACTACTTGACGGAGTCGAGCTTTGAGGGGTTCGTGAGAGACTCATAACGGATCTTGTCCAAAGCATCTGAAGAATTGGATCTCAGCTCCCTGAGGAAGTTCGAGTAGAATGTGTTCATGATCAAGCTCATCAACTGGGCGATTTCCGCCTGAAAGGCGAAAGTTTCGGCTTCTTGCACTTCCTCTGGCATTTTGTATAATAAACGCTTTGCACTGGCACAGAAATAAGTAAATCACTGGTCTCTTTCTCTCGTCTCTGCAGCGTATCGGCCGCTCGCTTGTTACTTCGAAAGAATAGGTCCAAATTGGCTGAATTACTCCGTGGTATCTGCCAGTGGTGATGAAGCATGCTCTCTTAAAGAATATGTTAGCCGAATGAAGCCTAACCAGAAACACATTTACTACATTACTGGTGAAAGCAAGAAACAAGCATCCAATTCCTCCTTTGTAAAATCTGTTAAGAAGCGTGGATACGAAGTTGTGTACATGACTGAACCCATTGATGAATACGTAGTACAACAGATGAAGGAGTATGATGGCAAGAACTTGGTATCTGTTACTAAGGAAGGTCTTGAACTCCCAGAGGATGAAGATGAGAAGAAGAAGCGCGAGAAAGATAAGGCTAAATTTGAAGGCCTCTGCAAGGTGATGATATTTTTTGCCTACTGCTAACCCAAAATTGAGCAAATTATTATAAGTACGATTAGCAATTAAAGTTATCATGTATATGTAGGGTAGGTGAGTGGCCTCTATCCCACCCTCCAATCAGTAAAATATAATCAAAAATTGTATGAATAAATCTCTAAAAATTGCAATTATTTTGAGTTTATTTATATTTTACAACTTCAAATTAAAACCCTCGCCTATGTTTAACTGTTTGAAGGGTAGGATAGCGGCCACCCACCCACCCTACATATACATGATAACTACAATTGCTAATCGTTGATGATTTTGCTGCTACAAACAATCAAACCCTCAATGTAGTAAAAAATATAACAAAATAAAAATTTAAGTTTAAATATAAATGTCTGTCTATAGCAAATCTTATCTAATTTGGATTTAAATTCAGCCCACCCATCTTGCATGAATTTTTTACTTATTTACTCATTCAAATGTTTACCTTTTTAATTTCTTTTTTATTCAAAAAGTTTTGTAATTAATTTTATTGGAAACAGCGAGACGATAAGGAATTAAGGTTTATATGTATGTGTAGGGTGGGTGGGTGGCCTCTATCACACCCTACAATCAGTAAAACATCATCAAAAATTATTTGAAAAATTTGTTTGAACAAATATTTAAAAATTTGCAATAATTTTTTGTTTATTTACGTTTTACAAATTTTAATTAAAACCCTCGCTTATGTGTTACTGACTAGAGGGTGGAATAGAGGCCACCCACCCACCCTAAATATAAATGTTAACTTTAAATACTAATAGATTATAATTTTGCTGCTGAAAACAATCAAACCCTTTATGCAATAAAAAATAAAACAAAATCAAAATTTAAGTTTAAATATAAATGACTGTCTATAGCAAATCTTATCTAATTAGGATTTAAATTCTGCCCACCAATTATGCATCAAAGTTTTACTAATTTACTCAATCAAAAATTTTACCTTTTTAATTTCTTTTTTATTCAAAAAGTTTTGTAATTAATTTTATTGTAAACCACAAGAAGATGCATAATTAAAGTTTATATGTATATGTAGGGTGGGTGGGTGGCCACTATTCCACCCTACAATCAATAAAACATCATCAAAACTTATTTGAAAAATTTGTTTGACTAAATCGATTAAATTTGCAATAATATTATTTTTATTTACGATTTATAAGTTATAATTAAAACCCTCGCTTATGTTTTACTGATTAGAGGGTGGGATAGTGGCCACCCACCCACCCTACATATACATTCTTAATCTAATTACTAATCGTTAATGATTTTGCTGCTAAGAGCAATCAAACCCTTTATGTAATAAAAAATAAAACAAAATTAAAATTTAAGTTTAAATATAAATGACTGTCTATAGCAAATCTTATCTAATTTAGATTTAAATTCTGCCCACCCATCATGCATCCAATTTTTACTAATTTAGTCACTCAAAATGTTACCTTTTTAATTTCTTTTTATTCAAGAAGTTTTGTAATTAATGTTATTGGAAATCAGAATACGATAAGTAATTAATGTTTATATGCATATGTAGGGTGGGTGGGTGGCCTCCATCCCACCCTACAATCAGTAAAACATCATCAAAATTTATTTGAAAAATTTGTTTGAATAAATCGAAAAATTTGCAATAATATTATGTTTATTTACGTTTTATAAATTTTAATTAAAACACTCGCTTATGTTTTACTGATTAGAGGGTGGGATAGTGGCCACCCACCCACCCTACATATACATGATAACTTTAAATACTAATCGTTGATGATTTTGCTGCTTAAAACAATCTAACCCTTTATATAATAAAAAAATTAATTTAAATCAAAATTTATGTTTAAATATAAATGAATTTCTATAGCAAATCTTATCTAATTTAGATTTAAATTTTGTCCACCCATCATTGATTAAAATTTTACTAATTTAGTCACTCAAAAATTTACCTTTTTAATTTCTTTATATTCAAAAAGTTGTGTAATTAATTTTATTGGAATCCGCGAGACGATAAGGAATTAAAGTTTATATGTATATGTAGGGTGGGTGGGTGGCCTCTATCCCACCCTCCAATAAGTAAAACATCATCAAAAATTATTTGAAAAATTTCTTTGAATAAATCTATTAAAATTTGCAATAATGTTTTGTTTATTTACGTTTAAAATTTTTAATTAAAACCCTCGCTAATGTTTTATTGATTAGAGGGTGGGATATAGGCCACCCATCCACCCTACATATAAATGTTAATTTTAAATACCAATTGTTGATAATTTTGCTGATAAAAACAATCAAACCCTTTATATAATATAAAAAAAAACAAATCAAAATTTATGTTTAAATATAAATGCCTTTCTATAGCAAATCTTATCTAATTTAGATTTAAATTCTGCCCACCTATCATGCATCAAATTTGTACTAATTTACTCATTCAAAATGTTACCTTTTTAATTTCTTTTTTATTCAAAAAGTTTTGTAATTAATTTTATTGGAAACCACGAGAAGATACAGAATTAAAGTTTATATGTATATGTAGGGTGGGTGGGTGTCCACTATCCCACCCTACAATCAGTAAAACATCAACAAAAATTATTTGAAAAATTTGTTTGAACCAATCTTTAAAAATTGCAATAATGTTTTGTTTATTTACGTTTATAACTTTTAATTAAAACCCTCGCTTATGTTTTACTGATTGGAGGGTGGGATAGAGGCCACCCACCCACCCTACATATACATGATAACTTTAATTGCTAACCGTTGATGATTTTGCTGCTAAAAACAATCAAACCCTTTATATAATATTAAAAAAAACAAATCAAAATTCATGTTTAAATATAAATGAATTTCTATAGCAAATCTTATCTAATTTAGATTTAAATTTTGTCCACCCATCATTCATCAAAATTTTACTAATTTACTCACTCAAAAATGTTGCCTTTTTAATTTCTTTTTTGTTCAAAAATTTTGAAATTAATTTTATTGGAAACCGCGAGACGAAAAAGAACTACAGTATATGTATATGTAGGATGGGTGGGTGGCCTCTATCCCACCCTGCAATCAGTAAAACATAATCAAAAATTATTTGAAAAATTTGTACTAATAAATCTCTAAAAATTGATGTTTTTTTTGTGTTTATTTATATGTGATAATTTTGCTGCTAAAAATAGTCAAACTTGACTTTAAATTTAGATTTTTAAAGTCTGCCCACCCATAATGCATCAAATTTTTACTAATTTACTCACTATAATTTTGACTTAAGACGTTAAGGAATTAAAGTTGATATGTTATTAGAGGTATTTTAAATAAATAATAAAATTAATGCTATTAAATATATTTTACTACTATACAATTTTGTATTTCTTCTTCTTCAGCACGAGCTAAAAAGGATAAGAAGGGCGGAATGCTGATGATGGGTGGCCTAGCAATGGCTGGAATGATGGCGCAGATGTTCATGGGAAAGATCGCCTTCATGGCCGGCGCAGCACTCCTGGTCGCCAAGTTAGCTCTTCTGTTATCGACGGTCATCGGCTTCAAAAAGCTATCCGGAGGCGGCGGAGGAGGTGAGTCATCACACGTAGTTTATGCCACGGCTTCGGATGCTGGATACGGACATAGCCACGGTGGTTGGCATCGAAGTATAGCCGGGGAAGGGGATACCCAAAATGTGCCTTACAGGGGACACACTCAGAACGAAGTAGCCGAAACTAACTACCCATATTAAATTAATCATCAATTTTTTTTGTAACACAACTCTTATTTAAGTGAACTTGAATTTGCCAATTTATGCGGTTTTGTAATAGCGGTGGTTGATTGGTAAAAAGGTTTAATAATTTTAATCTTTAGGTAGGGATTTTAAGACAAATATGTTGCTTATGGGCGGTATAACAATGGCGGGTGCCCTTGCCCAAATGGTCATGGCTAGCGTTGGATTTCTGGCAGGTGTTGTGACCCTACTAGTCAAATCCGCCTTCTTGGTGTTTGTCTCTAAAACTTTCGATATTAAAGATTTCATTAGCAAAGACGATAAAGATAAACGTAAGAAGAAGAAAAAGAAGAAACCACACACTAATATGGATAAGGATGGCGATAAAGACAAGGATAGTAATAAAAAGAAAAAGAAAAGGAAAAAGATTAAAAATGATAAAGATCACGTACAATATTACTACGATGATGTCTATAACTATAACTTAAGGGAGTAATAAATTATTTATAATTGATAAAATCTTTTATTGATTTTAATATCCGTCATAATCCGCGCGGCGATTAGAAACTCCGAAACCACCTGTTATACTGAAAATAATTAATCGACGATAAAAAAATTAATGTCCACGGGATGAAAATCTAAAAATACTTAATTTATTACGGAAACGTCCATATGCTCTTGGAAAGTAGTACATATGCATTACCCCGTCTTGTATTCCAATTGGGCAGAAAATTAATTCAAAATTATTTGTTGTAGGTACGAGTATGACCTGGTCAGCGTAATAGTAAAAATTCGGGGGTAGAAAGAAAGGGGCTACTTTTACCTGAGCTTGGACATAAATTGGCATTTGACAAGTTCTATTTATTTATTATTTAAGGGTGAAACGGGAAGTAATTTTTGTACGCATTTGTAGAATGTTTGAGTTCCTGGGGTACAATTCTTACTTGAACACTGGATGCGGATTTCTTGTAGTTATAGTTAATTTAATTTATTTTAGTTTTAAGGCCGGATTGTGCAAAATAATGTAATTTATTTATTTATTTAATAAACATACTGATAAGTATTACCTTTATTTTTCCCCTCAAAAAAAAAACCTAAATCCTAAATGCCAATTATATTGTTTCCAATATTAGATTTCATTCCTGGACATGAAATTTTATCATAAATGTATTAGAATTACTTGATTTATGTGTTGGTAAGTATCTTATGTTCATAACAGAATGAGGATAATAACTTTAGAAATGTATTTACGAGTTGTGTATTTATTACACGTCAATTAATTGATTATATGGTATTGATTTATGCTATAATTATCTGAAATATGTTGCATTGATTAAATTAAAAAACTTTTTGCAATTTCATTATATTTTTGTAGATTAATTTAAAATTAATCAATTAAATTAAATTTGTATGACCTTTCTATTAAATTCATAAAAACAAAATGTTTGAATTTTCTATTAAACCTAATTACTTTTAGTTAACCATAATAAACTATTGTGTATAATCTTTGCGCATTCCCACGTGATTTGAAAGTGTCATTTCTCCAAGGATAATTATTATAACAACGTCCAACCTGCACTTATGTACGATATAAGAAGTGTATGGATTACATCCGGAATTTAAACAATGATATTCTAATGAGGACAGCACGCGGATAATAATAATATAATTTCCTATATGTTTTTTTTTTCTTTACCTGCTCGTTACACTGATTTAATAGAGAGTAGTAAAAAATATATATCCATTTGAACATTAAGCAGATTAGAAAATACAGAAAAGGCTATGAAAGCGGCCGAAGGCATTGAACATATGATAACCCTTCAATATCAATTCAACAACAATTTGTAAACTGCAACACACATATCAGAAGAAGGTAAAAACTTTTTTGAGAGCATATAAATAAATAAAAGAAAATCGAAGGAATGTAGACAAAATGGCTGAATAAACCTCACTAACCCACAAAAGTAAACATCTTCAAATATTTTAAATTATTTTACTCACACATAGTTTATATTTTCTTTAGTTTTATTCCATCAAACTTTTCCTCCTTTTCCCTCTTTGGACCCATATTTAGCTTCCACCAGAATAACTTTTTTCATCCTATTGAATTTAGTCAACCTTTCTTCCACCTATAAAGAGTGAAGCAAATTATTATATCTATTAAGATATTTTAATTTTGAGTTACGTTTAATTAAATAAAAGAATTCGAAATCATTTTTTCTTTTCTGGTTCACTAAGTAGATATTTTCAAAAACTGTTTAGTTTTTTCAAAGAAACGTACATTTAGCATCTTAATTAAACCAGTGAAGAAAACATATTCCTTGAATTATATCTAATAATTGCAATACATCTCCGTCTTTTAGTGAATTTCAACTTAATTCTCCTTCTCATAGATCTAAGCATTTTGAATTGTTGCTCGCAAAACATCTGGCTTCAAATTGGCGGTTTCTTCTTTAATGTTAGCTTTCAAGTATTGCAAGATTCGTGATTTGTTGTGGTAAACGTAAAATTTTAAAAAGCCCCAAAGGAAGAAGTTTGGTGCTGTTTGATCTGGCGATCTGTACGGCCAGTTCAAATCTCAAAAAGAGAGATCACTCGACCTAGAAATTGGTGTCTTAAAATCTCCATAGTTACCCGAGCGCACAGGTTGCTTCGTCATGTTGAAACCAACAATGATCGAGACCCAATGCAGCAACTTGCGGCAAAAAAACTCGTTTGGCATCTGCCTGTAACGCTAGCCATTAACGGTTACGATGGCGCCATCGGCGCCTTCAAAAACTTAAGAACCAATCACTTTTTTACTACAAGTGCCGCATCAAACAGTCACTTTGAGGGGATGCAATGGATCCTCCTGCATTACATGTGAATTTTCTGTGCTCCAGGAACGCAAATTTTGTTTGTTAACATAACCACTTAAGTGTGATTTTTGATACGGTCATCCTCTTCTTGTACCAAGTTCAACAGAGTTTGGCAGTAACTTAACCTTGTCCGATGGTCAGCAGGTAGCAATTCCTGAACAGTTTGCACTTTGTATGGAAATCTTTCACCAAAATCCATTGCAACGAACGTTAATTGTGTGCATCGTCGTCTCGTTGATGCTTGTGGATTCTCTCTAACATCGTTGGAAACAGCAGCGATGTTCCTGTTCAAACGCGCACTCAGGCGCTTAGCCAAACGCTTAAGTGTTCGAGCACATGGAACACCACGACAGGAAAAACAATGACGAAATTCACGTTGCGTTAAAACAACAGACTTAAAATTTGTCAAATAAGCAGTAATAAATCCACTATCTTGAGGTGTGTATCGCTCCATGGCTTGTTGACAACTAATTCACTATATATCTACATCATAAATGTCAAAGCACACTGACATTTGGCGCCATCTGCAAAAATGGCGGCCAGTTCAAACTATGACATTATTTTTGCGCCACCTTGTATATTCCAATGCCTTACGTTTGCTTTCTACTCTAGTTAGATTTCTTCTCTCTTCTAATTGAGACATCTTCTCACCTCATGACCTCAGGGTTTGCTTTAAAACCACATCCTCTCTATGTGTACTAAAGAATAATAATAAAGAATAATTATGAATCTGACATGATTAACCAACTATTTTCTCCATTTCTTCTCCACAATATATTAAGGAGTTTTTGCACCCAGTTTATATGTTCCACACACCCACTCCAACCATTTCATATCTTCATTAATTCCAATCTCTTACTATTAACACTATATTATCTGCATACGCTGTTTGTTCTCCTCGCCGCATTTAATTTTGCCTTTATTAAAGCCTCAATTCTTATTTATTTGTTTTCTTCAATATCTCAGTCTTCAGTACTGCTGCTTATACAAAATACCTTTTTTTCCGTGAAATCCCATCCGCACAGCAGTTTAATTCTTCATATTAATTTATATGTTCCTAATATCTTCACTTGTTTCTTTCTCTAGAACCGATATTTTCTACATCTGACATATACTGTTCTAACTGCTTCGAATAAGTTTTCTTCCCCTCCCCATATGCATTCTTTCTTTACTATCTGCACGTTTGCATGAAATATTTATGTTTATTTTACATATTTCATTCTACTAATTTACCAATATTAAACTACTAATACCACGTCATATCACTAAACATTTTCTAACATGTTCCTCATTCATCTAATGTCGTAGTATAAGGAAGAATAAAAAAATATTGCAATCAACGACAGGGAAGTGAGATATTGAACCAAAGTAGACTCATTCATGATAAGTCATCGTTTCAATGAAGAAAGTATTGCTGAGTTAGACTTCAAATTTTGAACATCGATACTGTAGGCACTGTTAACAATAGTATGTTCAATAAAGAAATAAATCAACTGTCTGAGGCTTTCTGAACTTTTTGAAGCAAGATGCCATCAAAGAAGTAGACCTGCATGTTTCTGTGCTGGGTCCGCTACTCATCTGCGAAAAACTGTCCGAATATTTGTGAGGCTACAATCCATAAATTTCAAATACCCAGAACAATATGCATCCTTTTAAGTGGAAGCTCCAGAAAACCAAATCGTCATCGTTAAAAGGTCCAAATATATGGCCGAAAACCTGCGAATTAATAATTTTTTAGGGCTATGACTATTTTTCACTTCATTAACATTGCCTAACCGAACCAGAAGCGCAAATATCAAGAATTGGAAACTATAATGCCATCTTCAAGGAAGGTACACATGTGAACTTAACCAATCATGTATCAATTGAAAAAACTTGTGAAATAGTATACATATATATATAACTAATATTGAAAAAAAAAGTAATGTCATTTTTTTAAACAGATCACCCAATGGTGATTTCAATGATTTTTTATTAATTACACCTTTTTTAGATTCAATAAATATTTTTTGAAAAAAAAGTACTCCTAGTGGATGACTTTAAGATAAGGTTTAATGCAAACGACAGCAAAGAACACTCTCTTCTGGATTGTCTTATCAGTTATGATAAGACGGTAAGTGTAAGTGCTAGGGGTGCAAATTGCATTGATAATGTATTCACCAATATAGACTCAAATTACATTCCACAAATAAAGATCTATTCCATAGAATAATAACTTACAAAGATTACGAGAAAATCCCAGAAGTTTTAATTTATTTAAAAATAAATTATGATCGATTCTATCAAAAGCATTAGATTTGTCCGTGTATATGACATCAACCTGAATGCGAATATCAATATGTTTAGAAAGAAATCGAGTTTGATATTAATTTGGTTGTTTGAGTACGTGAAAATGTTGATATGAGTAAAACACAGTTTGGCACTTTTTTCACTTGTTTTATTAAATGCTAGATGTACATTTCGGTTACAATGTAACCATTATCAATAGCAAACTGTTTGCTTCGCAGAAGTGCAGAAACTCGTTGCAAACACCTCATTGAGTGAGTTCCAAATTACAGACCATAGAAAATTGAACTAAAGAGCTCTTCAATTTCCTACACGCTCTCCACCAGTGCGACTCTGCCAAGCTCGTTCCTCAATTGATGTGAGAAAATTACCAACCCATACAATAGAATGTGTTAATTTATGTAGCCCTATTACATAAAACTTCTTCCATCTTACTCATTTTAGTCAATTCTTCATGCCCCTTCTTTTTTGTAGAGAGGGTAGTATAATTTATTATTCCAATAGGCATATAACATTTGGAAAGGAGAGAGTTCATTATAGAGTGTTCTTCCACTCGTACCAACACTTTCTTCCACGAGAAACTTGCTTGTTGAAGTTTATTTTAAAATAATTTCTAGCCAAATGCGGAATATTATACCCATAACTCTTACACAAATATGTGACTTATGTCGTCTTGACAGTTTTAATCTGCCGACAGACCTTGGCTCTTGGATCTAGTGTCGGGTTGGAGGTGTTGTTTCGACTGACTAAAACCCTTTCCCTACCTCTTTGCCGGAATCGCTTAATCGCGCCTTTACCTCAGAGGTATCTACGTCCTATCAGTTTGCTCCGCTGCTCATCTCAGCAATCTCTTTGGCCAGCTTCTTGCCAATCACCTGTCTGTCAAACTTTATAACTACATACCATTTCTTCTTGTTTCTCTCCCTCGTCCGTTCTGGGCAATCTATGTTGCGCTACCAAAACTACTGTACCCGCTCATCAGCTAATTTTGAATCGTATCTTCTCCACATTTCATCATTTTTAAAATGACTTTCGAAAAGTTACGAATTATGTTTTAATCTGCAATCACAACTTTAAAGTTTTTGGATGTTTGCTTAATATTTTCGGAATATTCAGAAGTAGTAAAACTATAATCTTTCTTTTAATTAAGCTTCTCTATTATGCCGAAACACCGATCACATGCTAAAAAGCCGTGGCCAGATACTGAACTAAAGTTGAGTTCTTATTTTGTGCTGCTGCATTATCTTATTCTCTGATACAGTGTTTTAACTGTGCTTGGCAAACAAAATATTATTTATGTATTGATTTATAAAAGATATGACTTCGTTTAGTGATTTTCGAGTTATATAAATTAAAGTGAGCGATTTATGTATATGCCTAAAGATGACGTTTATAAAATGCTTCACCTGTTGGAATATCCATTCCACCCTTCAACCTATATATCATACATAAGTATTTGATTGAATATCAATTCGATTACAAGCAGATTTGTAGTAGATTTAATATTTAAACTTTATTTTTCAAATATTATTTTATAGGAAGACTATCGCGTATAATAAAAAACTGGAGGGTGGGATAGTGACCACCCACCCACCCTACAAATACAATGAGCTTCAAGCCAAAACAGTGGTTGTGACATTTTAATCAACATCGATATAAATTTAGTTTTTATTTTAGAAAACTAAAACAAGTACAGTGATGGAAGTATCAATATATATGTAAGGTGGGTGGGTGGTCTCTATCCCACCCTCCAACCTTTATATCATACATAAATATTTGATTGAGTAACAATTTGATTACAAGCAGATTAATATTAAATTTAGTATGTAAGCTTCTTATTTAAAGTATTTTTTTATAAGAAAACCATCGCTTGTAATTAAAAACTGGAGGGTAGGATACTGGACACCCACCCACCCTGCATATAGAATGAGATTCAAACTACAACACTGCTTGTAAAATACTTATCAACATCGAAATAAATTTAGTTTTTGTTTTAGAAAACTAAAACAAATACAGTGATAAAAGTTCCAATATATATGTAGGGTGGGTGGGTGGCCTCTGAATCCGAAATCGCTAATCTGGAATCTTGAAATCGGAATCTGGAATATAGAATATCGATTTTAAATTCTAGAATCTTGATTCTCGATTCTGGATTTTTAAATCTAAAGACCGGTTTCTAGATTATCGTTTTTTGCTTCTGGAATATGGATTTTAAATTCTGAAATCTGGATTGGGAAATGTGGAAACTAAATTCTAGATTCTGACAACTCATATCTGGATTCTAGAATCTAAAATCTGAAATCTGAATTTTAAAATCTGGAACCTGGATTCTAGATTCTGTAATCTGAAATCTGAATTCTGGATTTTAGTTCTGAATTTTGGATTCTGTATTCTGGATTTTGTATTCTGGAATTTGGATTCTGTAGTTTGGACTATGAATTTCATGATTCTGGATTCTGAAATCTGTAATCTTTTATATGGATTCTCGATTTTTGTATCTGTATTTTAGCCTAAGATTTGAAAAACGGAATCCGAAATCGTTAATCTGGAATCTTGAAATTGAAAATTGGAATATGGAATATATATTTTAGATCCTAGAATCTGGATTTTTAATTCTGAAGTCCGGTTTCTAGATTATCGTTTTTTGCTTCTGGAATTTTAATTTTAAATTCTGGAATCTGGATTGGGAAATATGGAATCTGGTTTCTAGATTCTGGAAACTTATATCTGGATTCTGAAATCTTGATTTTAAAATCTGGAATCTGGATTCTAGATTCTGTAATCTGGATTTTGGAACTGAATTGTGGAATCTCGAATCTGGATTCTGGAATCTAAAATCTGGAATCTGGATTCTAGATCTTAGGATTTGAAACCTGGAATCTGAAATTTGCAATGGGAATTCTGGATTCTGGATTTTAGGTTTTAAATTTTGGATACCGAATTCTGGTTTATGAATTTTTGATTCTGGGTTCTAAAGTCGAAGTTCGGAAATCTGAAATCGGGGTTCTGTAATCAGGATTGTGGAATCTGGAATTTTTAATTTTGATGCTGGAACTATGAATCTTAAACATTCTACCTTCAACCATTAATTTTGAACATAGAATCTTGAATTCTTAATCTTATCATTCCAAAAGATTAAGTATAATACATATTTTGCTGATAATCAAAACTCTTTCAAATTAACTAAAAAGTGTCGGCTTTGGCTTGGTGGAGACTTTTTTCAACCTTCATCGTTATCCAATGTTATATCTTTTAATTTGTTATTCAACATGTCGCACTTCTGAGCGAGGTGATCCAAAGCTGTATTTACAATTTTGTATCTGTAGTAATAATCATATGATACTATTGGCCAAGCAGATGATTCGTCACCAGAACCATTCTGTTTCAAATCGTTCATCCTTTTAATATTCAACCCTGAAGTCAGATGAAAACGAGAGCTTTTATTTCAACTGTAGTGTGACTCGCGACGTAGACTTCTAATGTGAGAATCAACTTTAGAAACTCATTCACTCGAAATACGATTTGGTCTATTTTGATGTTTTACCACGATCATAGGTAAAAGTTAGAGTATAATCATGATTCTCTTTAGCAACGTTGTCTTCATGCTTTTTGGATATTCCATTAATAGATGCAAAGCCATTATGAATAACTCCGTTTCTTTACCGTATCAGTTTTTAATCTTATATTTTCAATAATCCCAGTTTAATTTAGACCTCTTAAATATACTTTTTGCACATAGGTTTATTCCAATTTATTAAAATTTTCCAATATTAAATTTCTCGCTTCTGCAATAATTTTAACAAAATACTTTTTGCAACAACAATCCGGCCCAGTTTTTCTTTCTCCTATTTCGCGACCTTTATAGTTTAAATAACTTTCTCCAGCAAAAGACTCCTTTATAACATTCCGTTTCCATTCTGAAGGATTCGCCGATTTTTTTTTGAGGTTATGCCACTCGAAGATGGACATGGATTATTTATATTAGATTGATCCGAAAT
The DNA here is from genome assembly GCA_963969525.1 of Ontholestes murinus. Taxonomy (NCBI): domain Eukaryota; kingdom Metazoa; phylum Arthropoda; class Insecta; order Coleoptera; family Staphylinidae; genus Ontholestes; species Ontholestes murinus. The sequence goes on from OZ018390.1 coordinate 12,209,049, forward strand.
ATTCATACCTTAAGCGTTGTCCTCATTAGTTTTGTTTTGAAATGTTAACAAATCAAGATCGCTTCCGTCATCACTTGAACTGGTTGAATTTAAATCGCAGTCAGAAATCTGGAAAATACTAGATGATCCGCTATCAAACTGTTCAGCAAATTTGACGTATTCAATGTAAATCAATAACTACTTTATTAACAACAACAAAAAACTTACGTCCTTTTGGACCATTCTCAAAACGTGCACTGACTTGTTACGAATGAAACAATCATTTCATTTGTTGCAAAAAGGAGGCAGCTATAGACCTGCTGCATTCTTCTACCAAGCGGAATAGGATAGGAGATACAAATTTTGTTATAGGGTGCTTGTTTTTCGTAAGATCTGCCTCGTTCATGCATCAAACGATTGCCAGATTTTTTGTTAAAATTCTAGGTGAAAAAAGGCAACAGCTAAAATTTGGATCTTCCTTTTGGTGCAAGGTCCTAAAATTCCAAACTCTAGACATATCAGGGAAAGGGAAGAACCTGGACTTTCCAGAGGGTAGAAATTAATAAATAAAGTAAAGTTAATGACTAAATGACCTTAACTCATACATACACACACAATGAGTTTTTTGTCGTTTATGCCTTTTCGAATTTCTTATTTTTACCACTACTCTACATTTTTTCCTCCGTTTATTTAATTCTTTCTTCTGTTTTCTTATACGGTTTCTTACACTTCATCGCTAAATATCTTAAAATGTCCTACTCACCACAAGCCCCTTTTTTCATATTTTTGTTCCATCTAACTTTTATTTCTTCTTACTCACCTAACCTATATTTAACTCTTAATAAAGTAACCTTTTGCTCTCTAAAAAATTAAGTCAACCCCACTTGTATTTAACATATTATTATATCTACTCTATGCCTTTTATAAATTTTTACAAACATCTACTCTTTCATTTAAGTCACAATATTTTCAAGATGCAGTTACCATTAATTCATTATATACATACTTTGATGCCTTAGCATTACTTCTGCTCGATACTCCACATAGATTCCCTTATATCTGTAAATACGTCTTGACTCAACCTCTTCTCCTCTAATTCATCTCATAACAAACCACTCCTCTCACTATAAATAGTGAAACAACACCAATAGTTTAATTAACTTCTAATCATAAGCGAAGTTTAGAATTGATCAATTCAGTTATAATTTCTATTAACGATTTTGAAAAAGGAAATGAAACTTTGACAAAGAAAAATTTGCCAATTTTAAGCACCAAGTAAAGAATCTATGTAATATGTATCAATAACCTCTTCTGTTTCTTCTGTAGGTACCTCTCCTAGCAGAAGTTGGCGACTATTTCAGCATATGATTTTCTATCTGTTGTTGCTCACATCGGATCTTCAAACCCCATTCCTGTCCACATCCTAATGTTCCAGAGCCACGAAAATTTTTTCCTTCGTCTTTTAATCATATGTATTATACATCAGGAATCTACAGACACGCGTTTCTGAGTATTACAGCTCCTTAGTGTAACTATGCCAATAATTACGCAGAAACAAAAGGAAATCGAATGTTTGATATTAAAAACAATTATCTATTTTTTATTTCTTTATTTATTTTCCTTATTTCCATTTTTACTTCATTTTATTAAATGATTGTTTAAATATTGTTATTAATCATTTTAATTTACATAGCGTGGAATAAATGGTTTGTACACTGCATGAATAAATTATATATAATGCACCTGAAATCTTACGACTCAATACAATGAAGCCGCAAAGGCGCAAAACAATAAAATCAAACAATAAATGTGAGGCATAACTACCGAAACCAATAACAGCTTGTAACCAGGCGGTATAATATTACCACCGCAAAACCAATAAAATAAAGTTTAAATAATCAAATTACCTCAATGAAAGTGAAACCGTCAACGTCGCCGTCTATTATCTTTTTACTACCCATAATGTTGAAGGTTCGCAAAGCTAAAAAAAATATTACGAATATTTGCACGGACTTTCACTCGGATCCGGACCGGTGAAATATTTTGAGGTTGGCACGCTCGATTCACTTTCATTGCCAAGGAAAGGAAGTCACCGGCAATTTTTTTCGCTTTGAGCGAGCACGTAATCTACATTAATTTAAATTTCGTGGATGAATGCATGTATAATAAAATTAAATTTTTAAGTAAACTAAAAATCAATTGTAATGGTAAAAATAAATAAAGATTACTACGTGTTAATCCAATCCATACTTACAATAAATTGAAAAATTCACTATTTGTTGTTAAAACATAGTGAATTTTTCAATTCAGTGTAAATATAAATTTTAATTGTTGTTGAGTGAAGATGTACTATACTATAAATGAAAGATTGAGTCTTCTTTCTTCACAAAAATTATTAATCGCAAATGTACATTTCGGTCACGAAATGTTAAACTTTGGCATTGAAAATAGTCACATCGTGACCGAAATGTACATTTGTGATTTATTTTGTGAAGAAAGGAGACTCAATCTTTAATTTATAGTAAATATAAATATTGTATTGTGTCAGATATTCGTGTAGTCCCATTTTTTATGTCCTATATACATGAAGTATAACGTGTATTAAGGACGATTCTATTATACTAGTATACATACTTAACCCACAAATTTTCGTCACTAGTTAATTGATCGCCAAGGAATAATTTGCCCGAAATGAAAAATCTCTTTCTAAAATCTCCACTTATGGATTAATTTTTATTTCAATATACCTAAAGGACACCATTCTTTAGATGTATTGAAAGATGATACATAAAAAGTGAAAATAAATATAGTTTTTATTGTTCAAATAAATTTTCAAATCAATTATTTCGATAATTTTTGTATTTTGTAAATACTAATAATAATAATAATCTTTATTCTCATTAAATGAAATTAAGGTGAGCTGATAGCTAATTTTTCACAACTAATATTTTACAACTTGCATCAAAAAATAAAAACCATAATTACTCAAATAATAATAATTGAAGTATATGTTCCTAACAATCATTTTTAATGAAGCAAATAATTGCATGCTGTGTGTTTACACGGTTAGTACATAACAATTTATGTAAATTACTAATGGTTTTACGATTTCTCTCGAGTTAAATATTAATTAAATACTCATTTGTTATTCAAAATCGTTTTTATAGATTTAAACAAGAACAATTTCTGATTATCCGATTTTTTCGGGCAATTAACTTCAGCTTTTCACCTAAATAAAAGAAAATAAATTATACAGTTTTGATAAATTTTACCATAAAATATATAAAACACTTAAATAAAACATATAAAAAGCATAATAAGTGTTTTAGTGAAGAGTTTATATAATAAATTATCACGTAGTAACGGTCGCAATCATCATCATGATTTTACCACAAAAATTGTCATTCTATTTTCTTTGATAAAAATTTGCATTTTGCATTTTTTTAAATATCATCTATCCAAAGCTCTTATGTAAACAAAATATCAATTCCATTGCATCCAATGAATTAATTGTCTAACTTACTAGATAGTAATATAAACAGCTCAAATAACATATCATGTACTTAAATATGCTACAAGGACTGTATTTAACCTAATTTAAATTAATAAGTAATTTTATATGAGTCAAAATTTGTAATTATTATAAATGATACACTTTAAACTAAATTAAGCATAGTGTTATACATAATTATAAAATTTTCAACATAACTTGCAATTATTGTTACGCATCTTTGTGATAATCTAAATGTTAAGCTAAAAAAAATCCGCTACGTTTTATAATTGTAGCCCACGCATTTTCTTCAAAACGGCATTCGGTTTTCCACTCCAAAAACTGTTAGCAGTAAACCGAGTCCGATAAATATTGCTTGATGCACCGAGACGTCCATTTCTTAATTGAGTTTAATCAGTGTTAACCGTACGATATTTATGAATCTAACAGAAGTTGCTCTTGCTGTTAATTATTACTAACTACGTTTAAAATGTACGTAATTGCACGGTGTGTCGTATATTATTAGGGGCATAAACCTTCACCGACTAATTGTTACTTGATAAGTAATTGCCGGCAATGATGTTAAATTATAGACGGTTAATTTCGTTTTGCTGGACTGGATTATTACCACTTGTTCGTCTCAGAATCTGTTACTTTTTTCTATACATATATCAATATATTTTAATATATAATACTAACATAATGGTCTTTATATATTTAATTTGATAAAATGGATAAAAGTCACTCATGATAGCTATTCATAAGTTCATTCAATTAATTATTAACTAGTTTAGACCTACTAAATATCTTAATTTCTTAATGGAACAAAATTTTCAAAATAGGAAAAGTAAGTAAGATAACAACTGCCTCAGTTCTCCTGTTTTTTTTTAAGTTTTTTAAACTTAATAGTATATTAACTACTAGCTAGAACAATAATTTATGTTGAAAAAAAACTTGTTCTTATTATGCAAATAGATTATCTGAAAGGTAAATAAATATAAATATATTTGTATTTGATAGTGTCATAAATTAATTAATAAGAACTTAAAATTGTTTTAACTTTGTTTAAACTATTATATAAATATTATTCTTATATTATAGGTCGAATAAAATCGTAGAATCAGGCGAATAATTCATGTATAACCCGCTAAAATATGCGGAATTAAAAACTGATAGAGTCTTAATATGGAGAGAAAATTTCTGACTGATATTATGAATTAAATGAAAAGTAATCTTTTGAATATAACCAACATGGAATCTAAAACCAATGGAAAACCTCTTGATACAAGCTGCAAAACAATCTTTACCTCTGAAGAGGGTTAACCTTCCTGTTTTAGACACCTCTTTCACAGCTCCAAAATTCTGGAAAAGGTTAGCGGAGCTGAAGCTAAAGGTCAGGACTTTCCACCAGCACCGTGGACACCAGCCAAGAAAAGGATAGACACTCACTGGCAGTCCCTGGGAAACTTATGGCCTTTCCGAGAGTGAACACCTTTGAGAGAGCTAGAGGTTCGGGTAGAAATAAAAAATAAAATTAGATCAGACAACTCTACTATCATGTCTTCTAGGCTGAACCCCAGGAAAAGGATAAGCGTAGGCAGTAATCAATCAACCTCGAGACTCAGCTACAAGGAGGAAGCTAACAGGCAGCTCCAAATAGCAAAAATTGACCACCATAACCTCCTGGGGAAACTTACGGAGAATCCAGTTAGGATCCTAAATGGTTCTCTCACCTCCAAATTGGTCAAAGACACATTTTCGATCGTAGGCTATGCTCCGGATCAATCATCCCTAGACTGGCTCTCGAAATCAGTCGAAAAACTAGCGCCACTATAGACAAGGGCAAACTAACTGTAATCTAAATTGACCACCTCCTGAGGCTGACAAAGGCTATTCTATCTCTTTTCCATACCAAAGAAAACCCCGAGGGCAAGTTCCAAATGGATAATTCACCCTTCTATAACATCGTAACATGAGTTAACGCTTAATCCCAAAAAGGAAAATCCTGTTATCCCACCCCAAACCCCAAGGGAAGCTGAGGACAGCAAAGAGGAGCCTCGCCATAAAACCACTCCAATGGACAGTTTCCAATCTTCAATAGTGATTGCTTTACTCTATTATATTTCAACAAATTAATAAGACCATTAACGTATCTTTTGTGTTCTTATAATACAAGTGAAAGAACTAAACTGAAATAAACTTAATCTTAGTGATGGTTGCGACTGTTACTACGTGGTAATTAATGAACACTGAAAAAGTGTTCATTATGAAATAAACTTACAACAAAGCAAGAATCCTATCTAGAGGACTGGGCAATTTAAAAAGACACATTCACCTTCATGAACATGAAGGGCATACTTATGCTTAAATTTTCCATAGCGGATTCCATAATGGCTTGTTTCGTAAGAGAGGATTGTGGTAAGGTTTTTGTAATCTCTACATATCTACCTTATGATGTAATCGACCCACCTTTCTCCTATGAACTGGAGGTGGTGATCAAATACCTGAAATCAACAACACTGGACTTATTATAGATTGTGATGTTGTGTGAAGTATGGGCAAGCACAGACACCAATTAAATGGACAAAGCTGTACTCAAATTCATATTAATTACAAATCGACACATACTCACTAGAGGCTGTGAACCAATTTATTACCTCAAGAAGACAAGAGGTGAGTAATAACAATTTTACTAGTGATAGTATAAGAAAGCACATCCAGAACTGACATGTCTCGACGGAAACTCTATTCTGATCAGATCACAAATAGATATGTTATAAATTAGGTACTAAAGTAAAGTAAGAACGACTAATAGAAATTGAGAACTAAGGCTAAAGTTAATGACCTCGTGTTTCCAACAGTTGAGGAAGCAAACAAGAAAAGCGTATAATAAAAAGCTTCACCGACTTTACAAAAAGAAAATAAGGCAACGACAGAGGGAATTCTGAAAAACCTATTTTGAACAAATTGTGTCTACAACTGCAGCCAAAAGGCTAAAAAAAGTTCTCTCCAAGATCAAAAGCTCAGCCTGGAATAGTAAAAAACTACTATAGTAAATAAATATAGGGTAACATGGGGCAGAACAGATTGTCCAACTTTCAAACAAGACTACGTGTCTGATGAGTACGAAATTTACTATGTAGAGTAATCATATGAAGCAAACGTTTTAGAGAAAATTTGAGCTGTCAGCGCCGCCATTTGCAGCCATTTGAATGTGTTTTTTTGTCATTTGTTTTGCTCCGTTTTGTTCGTGCTATAACTTGGTTAATAAATTTCATTATTCTAAAGCACAAAAGTTTTTTTTATGAAAAGTCGTCATTGGGCTTGTTTTTAGGTAAAAATGGTGCACGATTTTAAACGTAAGACGCCGACAATCCACAAAGGACAATTGAAAAAGGAAAAAAAGAGGTCACAAATGATCAATCATTACAAAGTGCAGCTCGTGAGTTAACATTGTAGACTCATTGCGGCGATGAATCGAACCGCATTGGTACTAGACCAAAAAACGTGAATCAAACATTATTGACAGCAGCATTTAATGTAGTAAGATGCGAAATAGATGTGACGAACGCTGCCAAAGAATTCAATTTGTATAGTTGATACTAGCTTCCCTCTTGATGGAACCAGATAGTGGCAGCCGCAGCCAAAACATGTAGCGTTGGACGTGGTTGCTATCGGGGTGGTGGAAGTGGATTTGCTGACACACCAACTACCTCGGGTGTCTTACCATTCACTTGAGGTGGTGGGCGGGAACGTGGACACAAAGGTGCTTTCGTCGTCGGATAGTGATTAATTTCCTCACTTCCATATTTATTTATTAGTTTTGAGTATGAATTCATTTCTTTTTCATTTTTCTACTCAAAATAAACTGTTTAATTTATTCGAATATTAAACCTGCCATTTATCACACTTAATATACCTAAACATTCTTTCCAAAGGAGCAATCGGTTCTGCCCCATATTTTAAACCTGGAAAAATGTAAGGGTTTGGTAGAGATGTTATAACTCAGCACAGAAACGAGCTACAGAAATATGGCCGAATGTAGCCGAAGGAACAAGCTCTCCAATGATAATAAACAGTTTGAGCTATCTCCTCAAAAGTGGTTTTTAGAGACCAAAGTGCTTAATCAATCGGTTCTGCCCCATAACTCAAAACTCGTTTTTCCAGCCGCAAAAACATGGAGAATAGAAATAAAGCCTAGCATATGCATACTTCTTAAAAGAAACTTGAACATAGCCTCCAATATTATAGCAGGACTCAAGATAATCTGGGCTATTCAAACATTCTCACCATTTAAATCTCCAGGAATGGATGGAGTTTACCTAGCTCTACTTAAATGGGGACTAGAACTTATATATGTCCCCAAAAACTGGAGAAACGTTAAGGTGGGATTTACAACCAAACCAGGCGAAGAATACTACAGCTATGCCAAATGATTTAGACCAATAAGCCTCACATTGTCTATGATAAAAACCTTGGAGAAGGTTTTCTATCGCTACATCAGGGACTATATTTTATAAACGAATGAATCTTCTTCACCAAATCAACACTCGTACATACCAGAACGCTCAATCGAATCAGTGTGATTACCCATAATGAAGAGGTGTAGAGAGAGATCGCCGATTTTAGAACCTCCTCCTCTTTTTTGAGGAAATTCCGCCTCATTATTAAATGAGTAAACACCTTTCATTACTTTGATAAATAAAATGTCGTCTTTAGGCCTAAGCTTTTGACAAAGCCTCTTTCAACAGCACAGGTCAAGCTCTCTGTTAATGCTCGGAACTCCAGTCGCACTTAGTGAGTGGAAAAAACAGATGCTAAGTAAAAGGAATATCCAAATATCAATATTAAATAAAGTTTCTAAAGCAAGGTTTACCGTGGCCATCCACAGAAAGAATTCCTATCTCCTATCCTGTAGAACATCGTGATAAATGAACTAAAGGAAACAAAATGAATCTAGCTTCTTAGTTATAAGATATGCAGGTGACAATGATTTTGTTTAAAGGCCGCTATGAAGATGTACTCGCTGAACTAATACAGAGCACACTCAATACAGTACAAGGTACAGAAGGCAAGCATAGCTTTCTGGTAGTGATTGATTGTTGAGGCACTTAGGCGTTGAAAATCCAATTTCAATATTAAAATAACGACAATGTGTGAAGAAAATTATTCACTTGAAGAAGGGAAACGTATGTAGTGTTTAAAATAAAACAAATTTGAAATAAACTACGAACTTTTGATTCATCTATCACTTGGTGAAACATATTGTAGCGATTGGGTAAATGTGTAATTAATTAATTTCACTTGGTTTTATTTGTTTCACAATTTTATTTATTTCACTTCCCTAACTAGTTTCGATCACACGATCATTCTCAAAGGGTTTTACAAGGATTACTAAAATCTAAGAAAATATTGCTCGCTTATATATCTAATTTAAGCCTATTTCGGGACAGACGCAATAAATGTATTTAGCAACGGGGAGTTTGGAATTTCCAGATTATCATTAGTGACGATTTTTGCCGCAAGTTAGGGCTTTCTTAATGTGAAAAACTTCCCAGTAATTAAGTTTTTTACATTTTTGCATCTGTCTCAAAATTTTAAATTGAGATGGATCAAATATGTGGTTATTATCAATGCAGTGTCTTGCGAAGCCTGTTTTTGGGTTTTTATCTAATATAGATTTTTTATGTTCGTATAATCGGGTTTTGAAGTTTCTGCCTGTTTGTCCGATATAAATTGATTCACAACCAGAACACTGTATCTCATATACTCCACTTTTTTGATCTTTCTCAACCTTATCTTTGTTATTTACTAGTAATGATTTTAAATTATTTTTATTAACAGATATTATATTTATATTTAATTTGTGCAGAAGATTACTTATTTTTTGGGACGTTTTTTCCTGTATAATTTAATGAATAATATATTTTGCGATCTAGTGGAGCTACTCCTGCATAAATTAATTTTAATAAAGAGGATTTACGTTTTTTCTTTATCAAGTTATTTATTATGCTTGGTTTATAACCGTTATTAGTTGCAATTTGTTTAATCGTTTCCACCTCTTTATTAAAATCAATTTCTGACATTGGTATATTAAGTAGTCTATTTGTTAGGCTATGGAAAATACTCATTTTAATTTGATAGGATTGATATGAATCAGACGGTATTATTGCGTCGCTAAAACTATCCTTTCTATAAATATTGTAAGCTAATCGGTCTTCTATTTTACTTACAGTTAGGTCTAGAAAATTCAATTTGTTATTTTTTCTAGAC